>JABUQX010059504.1:57500-91099 GCA_015478945.1 Trachelipus rathkii | reverse complement strand
AACAGATCCATCAAGTTCGGGTGCTCTTCTAAGTTCTGGTCCACCGCCACTTTACTCTGGACAAATGAAGGCGTTCTTTAACATAGTCGTTCTGAGTTTACATACTATTGCTCTTGAGATTAATGACCATTGTGTTACTTCCCCAGCGACGGTCAATTTTTCTTTTCTAGTTGATTGAACACCTTGTGTTTAGAGATAGCGGTCCAAGCTGCCTTTCTCGAACGCGGCAATCTTCAATAGCTATGAGCAATAAGTATTTCCACCGATGGAGGTAACTCCATTGCTTCCAAATTTTTTTTCTCACAAAAACTCAGCAGTGCTTTTCAGAAAAAATGGAGATCGAAGAACTTGCACCTGCCTCTCCCAGCCAACTAACCTTAATGGTTCGACATTCTTAACTGCACAGGTCAAATTTCTGGGCTCATCCTAGCTAAGACACCATACTATTGCACCGCACTCCGGACCATAAAAGTTACCTACAACAAAAAAAAACTTGGTCTTCTTCGTTCAGCTCACTTGACCTCCATGTACGTTCTTCATCATCCGCCTTCAAAATCTCTGGGGGTTTTGCTTTTTGATCCAAGTCCCATTCTTTACGGAGTCTACTATATCGCCCCTAGTTCAGATCGAAGCCTTGAATATGGCTGCTCTGTAGTATAATGGTCAGGCCTCCGTTCGCTTACTCTTACTGCAAATCTGTTGGGTTGGATCACCATACCAAAACGAGGCAGATCCGATATCTTCCCACTGAGCCTTTCACCGATCGAGTCTCCCCCTCGGGGAAGCCTGAAGTGATCGATGAAGAGTACACGAGAGCCAAATTTGATGCCACTCTTCTCCTTTGAAGAGAACTAACATCATGGTGTAAAGATTACCTTCGTTTCCAGAAAACCCCTATACCGTCTGCGCTGACCACCGATTCTGCAGCGAGGTTGCACTTCAGAATCTTTATGATTACTGAGACATTCGCCGAAACACCGGTTAACATCCCTTAATTCCTTAATTAGCCGCTTTTACAGAAAGGTTGCTGCACTTTCTATTGATAAAAGAGGAGTTTTACTTTCTACCACCGCTTGGTTGTTCCCAGCTCCCACCCATTTGCTATGGCTCTCGAACCTCTCTCCAACTGCAAGCATTTCTTGGCTGCACCTGTTAAAGCCATTCATTTTCCTCTTCCACATTTCAGATTGATGAGTTTAACCTCAGTATTTACTGGATGGCTCTAAAAACGGAAAACAATGATCGGGCGCCGCAATCTGCCTGGTCTTCTCCTGCAGCGCAACCTTTCCCATCCCCTGCCCCCTCGAATGCCTTAGCAATTTCACAGGCAGAGAAGAATTAATGGGTAAAATGATTGCGCTTTTTCTCGCGAATTCTTAATTCCTGTAACCAAGAGTCCATCTGTATGTCAATTCTATTCACATGGTTCGCTCCGCGCCACTACGAGCGCTTTATTTAACCCCCTTATTTTCTAAAGAGATACAATGCGTATCTGCTGTGCAGCAATTTCTTCGGGTGCTCCACTCCCGATTCCCGCAAGAAACAACTTATTTTATGTGTTGGACCCCCCTTGCCAATGTAGCGTGACGCGGAGAGTACGGCAATAAATCGTGACCAGAGAGGCCAAAAAATGGCCACCTCCTTCATTTCGGAGTTGTTCCACCGGTCTTACCTCGGATGCCAATTCGCTAAGGCATACTCCCATCAACCGGATTACCCTATCCTCGCATCTCCCCACAGCGCGTTTCTCTCGCGAGATACTTAGTGGCCAAGAGCGCCCTGGCACCAACACGAATCGACAACAAGAGAAGCCGTGCCCGCGAAACTGTAGAAATATAACAGCAGGCCCGCACCTCTCGGGGCGAAGCGTGGGCCATGCCTCCCCACGACGAGCGCGACAACACGCTGCTACACGCACAGAGGTGATACCTCATGCTTCGCGTATTATGGCCATTACTAATACACTCAGCGCAGGTCACTATATAGTTTAGCGGATACCCCTCCTCCCCGCTCCCAGGTATTGCAAATTCTGTCGAACGTGCCATCACCCCGCAATCTGTTGGTTCGCCCCATATCTTCATTGATCTGTTCCCAGCTGGACTGCTATTCGCCGACCCGATATATTTTCCTACTTTACGATCCATAAACACCTTCCAAAAGATTATCCTATTATACCGAATCTCCCCTTTTATAGAATGTATGCTATTTTTCAGTTTAGATATAATCCAAGGACCTAAAATAGTTAGCTGAATTATATGATAGATTTTGTGTATGTATAATACTAGGACTTCTTACTATTACTGCACAGGAACCACTTGTTAAGTTTTTTTGTTTATTTTAAGTCTTTTTGCTATTTAAAATTCATTTTTTGACGGTTTTCTTTGAAATATTGTAAGATATAAAGTTCATTGTATAAAGTTTTACAAACGCAGTTGTGGCCGCTTTGTACCGTGGTGACGGCTGGGTTTCCCTGTGTACACTGATTCAAAAAAATATATATAATACTATATATATATTATTATATATATCATAATATATACTTATATATATATATTATATATATATTATTATAGCTCATACATATATATATATAATTATTTATTATATTCTATATTTATAATAATATATATATATACATTTTATATTTTAATATTTTCAAGTGAAGTATTCCCTATAGTTTCTACAGTTCCCCTTGTATCACCGCTATCCCACAATGTTTCGGGACTAGATCCTTCACAAACACTTCTTTACACAACTTACCATAATATCCAGTGAATGCACAACTCGCCCTCCATTTCTTATGGTCCATTCTTGGTTTATTTCACTAGGTAATCCATCGTATACCTGCTGATTTACTATTCTATCACTTCCGTACTCGTCTACCTTTACCTCCCCCGAAACCTATTTCTTTCTTACACCATTCAAAATCTACCCACATTGTCAACTATCACCTCATTCCCCATTACCGCCAATGTTATTAGGTTTTCGGAGTTTTACTCCTTCCACACTCTCTTACATTTGTTTCATCAGTCCCACCCGAAAGTACCTTCCCCATTCATCATTATTCTATGAATATTCCCCTTAGTCCCTTTCTTAACCTTTTGTAATTACTTTTTAGGAAGAGTTTCCCACTAATATGTTAGAAATTAGTTTACTTGGAATGTTTCTGGCTTATTTTTATTTCTCCTCTTCCTTCCCTTTACCTCCTCGTATCTGTAACGTTTTTAGTCTTCCTTGTTTCACTGCAATACTGATTTTCCTCTAATCAGTATTCGCTTCTATCTTGAAAACTGTTTTTAATAGAAAGACCTTCGAGGCTAGCGAGTGCCTATATTTTAAATTTATGTATTAGTCAAATAATGGTTTAGTATTTCATGAAAGTTTTATGAAAGGTGAGGAATATATAAGAACATTCCAAGAGTTTTGGAATATAATAGCATAATTATTAAAACTTACAAAATAATTTTTATTACTATATTTATTTTTAATTAATTGCAGATAAAGAGCTCTCCAGCAATAAGGGACTTACCCCTCCTCCTCGCTCATGTGGTGCTGATGAAGATAGTGACTACCACTGGTCATCATTCCGACGAGATTGATTGCAAAGGATGCCCCCTGAAAATTAAGAAGAAGAAGAAGAGCCAATTGGATCAACATGTGCCCCAATTTCGGTTGAGCCAAAATGAACTATGAGCAGAATTTTGAGGTCGGTAAATGGTCTTTTTCATTACCTCTACGTCCAATATTCTGAAGGAGAGAGAGAGAGACGAGAGAAAAAAAAAAAGAAAACCCGCTCTTTGGTATTTGGTAATATTCATGCAACTTATTATTATATACTTTTTATACGTGGTGAATATTATTGCATTCACTGATATATTTAATCTAAGAGCAAAATTTTTTATTATTGAAAGCTAGTGTCTTTGACTTACTTTAAAAATTTAATTAGTCATTATTAGCCTATGTTCGAAGTTTGATATTTTTCACAATTACGTGCCGTTTTTTTTATATTATAATTCAAGCTTATCATGCTAGCCCTTCCCTCCTGGTACTTATTTTGATTTTACGAAATACTATTATTATATTATTTATTTTATTTATAAACAATTAGCTGCGCATTTTTCCCTAAATTGATATAATTTTTGAACGATTTCTCCAAGCTTTTAAACACTTTCTATTTATATTATTATTATAATTTATTATTTATTTCTTTTATTAGAAAGGAAACTTTCAGAATTTTTTTTTATAATTTAGCTTAGATTTAGGGAGAGGGGAATAGTGAGCATGGCCTTACTACAGCAAAATTTGATTTACTCAATAAAAAATGACGTTCAAAAGTCTAAAAGACAGGATTTAACTTGTCATATTTCCTTATTCTATCATTTCTATCTATTCACGCCGCCCTATCGGCAACTCCCCTCAGCAGATTTCGGTGGATGCATAACATCGCCACCCGGGAATCCCAGCATATGTCATTGACTGCGTGACATGATAAGAACCGTACTCAGCTACCACGGTCCTTTTTGTTCGCAGTTTTATGACACGCAGACACACAGTTAGAGGGAGGATTCCTTCCTCCAAACAGGATATCATCTTTTAATCAATCTTCATTACACACGCAGAGAATGAAATATTATCGGGAATTGAACTTCACCACCTCATTTGGGACTAATATTGTTATTTTCGCAATAAGTTTTATTATTTTGATTTTTAGGTTCCTTTAATTAAAATAGTCATGTCCTGAAAGGGTCCAAAGTGCTGTTGGAGGAAGTTGCATGATTACTGTATTACAAAAATTTATTTTTTTTAATTTAGCGTGTATATTTCCTAAAAAAGTAAATAATAATAAAAATCGGTTTCCTCTTCTTGACGATTGGTGGTTAGACAATAGCTTGGGAAAATCGTGATGCAAAAAATAGTTAATAATATAATAATTACTTAAGGATTTATAAATTTCCTATACATATATATATATTTTTGTCTTTTTGTTTTGTACTTTCACTTTTTTTTAAAATTGAAAAAAACTATTATATTATTTTGCTAATATTAATAATTATTATTATATTTTATTATATTATTTTATTCATTCATTTTATATATTATCCATATCATTATTTCATTAGTCATTTATTATATTCATTATTATTATCATCATTATTCATCTATTACAATTATTACATTATTACCATTTATTCATTATCTTATTATACTTATATATTTTAATATTATTATCATTTAGAAAAGGATTTAATTAAAAGTGTCAAGACTATAACATGTATTACACGTCTATTCTAACAAATTCCCCATTTTTATTCTGTACACCACATATAGATATGTTTCTTCAAGAATGAGCCAGAACCCCAGCCTCACCCTCTAGGTTTAACCTTGCTACGATCGTTATAACGAGCTACTTGGCCTACAATAAGCAATTATTTATTATTATTTCTTATATTATATATTATTACATTGATTCATTAATCCTATTACTTATAGTGTCCCAATATGGATTCATCTCATTTTATTATTTATTATTCATTAGATGACTCCCCCCGCTCCAGTATCGACCTCTTATCATTATTCTGACCAACATAACACTCGGCAACGGCATATGAAAAAGAGTTGTCCTTTTTGACAGCGACCCACTGATTTGATTTTTTGCTATGACTAATATTTCTTCTAATCTTTCCACACATTTATACTTTTCTTTTGAACTAATGCTTTGTAAAAGAGTTACTGAGTTCCATTATTAAAAGGTTTTTTCTTTTTAAAATAAACAAAACGAAGATTCAATATCAACTCAGGAATTCTCGTAATTTTCAATGCTAGTGTTAGCATCTTTTCTTTTCTGGGCCACCGGGTGCGCTCGCAAGCTGTGTGTTTTGGGTTTTTTGGCACTTAGCTTGGTGCCAGAAGATGCTATATTTGGCATTTCCCCCCCACCCAACAAACAAATTTTTTCTCTTTTTAAAGTTAGAAAATCGCCTTAACATACCCGTTTTAAGCACAACGCACAATCTACCATAAAAAATGAGTCAATCTAACCAACTTTATCCTTTACTCAAATCCTATACTTAGAAGGCCCACTCCAATCACCCAACTGCCCACCAGGCTCCTCTTGTCTCTTATTAAACTTCTGCTCAAACTGTTTGACCCCCTCTTAAACACAAAAAACATTTAACATTCTCACTACCTATCGATGCACCTCCGCAACCCCTCCTGCGTTGTTGAACGTACAACGCATTACTAGGCATGCTCTCTAGTGAACGCGACTTCTCAGGAGAATCCCCCTTAAACCACTTAATGTTTTTCAATTTCATTGAAGTAGTTCATATTATTCAATTTCCAAAAGAAAAAACAATACAAGTCTCCACAACTTTTCATCTCTGTTATTAAAAATTCTTAAACCAATTGTAAATTAAGTAACTCTTGATCCCACCAACCGCACCCCTCCCCCACCCCATGAACGATCTAAAAATGACAACGTTTCCACTCCAGACACACACCAATCTCTGAGAAGAATGACACGACGTATGTTAAGTTCGCATATAAATTATTATTTTCCTTTTCTGATGCCTGCATTTTTTTGGATTACGCCCAACCGACATTAGCACTCCGCCCCATTGCTCTCCACTCTCTTTCAACGTGCTTTGCAATAACCCTCCATTCAATCTCTCTCATCCATAATTCAACTCATGAATACTCTAACAACTCACATTCAATCAAGTACACTAGCATAAATCACATACACGCTAATACAAACTCATACATATTAATAATAAATAAAATGCAAATACATAAATACAAATAATAATGATCACAATAATAATATCAAAATGCAATAACTTCAATATAATATCAATATTAATGTTGTATAAATGTTCAAGAAAATCTTTAAAATTTTTTCGTTTAAAAAACTTTTTTAGAGAGTTAGTTAAGAGTTAAAATGATATAGTTTTTAATTATCCGTTAAATCTTATAAAAAGTAATCCACACGCTATTAAATAGTGGACTTGAGTGTTTGATACAAAAAAAAAAAATATACATAAAATATATAATATAAATATGAAAATTTTAGTTTTCTATCCAAAAAAAATATTTTCCAAATTTATTGGTACGGAGATTCGCATCTTAACAACGTCAGTGAAAAATATTGAACTTACACTATCAGTCATTTATTTTTTTTTCTTAATGTGACTTGTTTTATATGGGCGTTGCTCGCTATAATTTAACCTTATTCAAGATATGGAGAGTTTAAAGTTAGTAGGTGCTTTAAAAAGTATACTCAACAGACAAAATGAGGATTTTATGGTTTCTAATACATTTTTTGAACTAAATAGACTTTCTGAAAATAATCCGTCGTAATATGGTGAATAAAATAAATAATATCTTCAATTTCATCATTGATATAAAATCCTATTGGTCGTTCTTTACGCTCACATGAAGAAATCCCACTCAATCTAGTATTACAAAACTACAGATAATTCCTAAGCTTGGAAACAACAACTCCCTTGTGTCATACTCGTCGCTTACTTTTGGGTACATACCTCCACTTTTCCCTCCCATAATATATTATATAATTTGCTTATTAAAAAAAGAGCCAACCTCCCTTTACTCTTATTAAACCTGGATTTATATAGCATAGATTACTACATTGGTTGCGTTATCGGCGCAGAACTTTTTGCTCTAAACGGATTAATTTAATTGCATTTCATATATTCCCTTTGTAGGGGGAGAGACACATGGGTAGGGTGTGCAAACTTGCACCAGAATTCTGAAGCATGCCGAGTATGAGCATTCCATTAGGGCATTTAAATAAATTGCTAGCAGAGATTCCCAGCTCCACAGCTATCACCTAACCCTGCCATTAGTAGCTTCTTACCGACACAACACAACGTACGTTGTTGAAGAATTCTTTGTCTCCCCCGCAAAGTTAATTAATTGCTTTTTCTGTAAAAATCAAAACTCTTATATGTAAATTTTGTGAGTAATCGCATTCAGGAAAGCTTTGGAATAAACATGATCTGTCGTAAAGCATCTTCATTTCTCCCAAATTTCAGGCCAAATGAAAGATACGGGATGCCTTTCCCAATGATGTAAATCTTTCGACAGTATCGGAGACTTCATGAATGATCTGGCGAATGCGGGTGGCATACGTCAGTTTCGATCTTCCCTGAAAATGTTGAAATGTAAACGTAAACCAAGTTTAATGACAGTCATACCACTTGGGAAAATTACCCCGAATAATATTAATAATAATAACTTTTCAAGCTTTAACCTTTCAAAATATTTTAGAAATGGTAACGGTATTTTGTCAACAGTAAGGATAGCGAAAGGGATAGCCTAGATAGCTTGTACAGTTCGTGATTTATCGGATGTGACTCTTCAGATTTATATTCGGATGTAGATGTTCAGTTTAAACTGTTTATTTTGTGCCGAACAGAATCGTTGAATATTCAAATTTCTACATCACAGGGAATTCAAGTAAATAATTTCAACCGCTTAAGCACTTCACAACTGAGTAACAAACGACTGTTCCCTAATCCTTGTTCTATCTAATTCATTGCATTCACTTATTTATTCTCTGTGTAGAAGTTTGACGATTTAAAGAAGGAACAAAAAAAAGTATAAGTAGTTTCCAGACGCAGACAGATGTCTAATGAACGTCGTACTGAACAGATTTGTTTGTTTCACGACTAGTTTGAATTTTTCTCAGTACTTTTCAAGAACAGCACAAGCTTCCGGTACAACGTTAACTTGCAAACCTAGCCACTCAGTCGTTCAAATCTTATCTGAATGACAAGAAAAGAGGTTTAGCACAGAAAAGTTTGTTGAACGACATCCCCATCGTAACTCACTTTACACAAAACCATCATACGTTGACCTCTCTTCGCTTTACTTTTATTATATATATATATACTAGTGTATAATATATTTTTTTTTTTTTTGAGTCAGTGGTACGGACCCACTACGCTCACCAAAAGCGCCACACTGGGTTGGAAAAAAATCGACACCAGTGCACCCATGGGGCGGCCTGAGCATAGCACATATTTAACGTTTCAAAGACGGATTCGAATAGAAAATAGCATATTCCAGTCAATTCACAAAAATAAACAAAACTAAACAAAGAGTACATCGCTGCGCTTATATAATTCTGAGTATTAAGTAACAAATCAAATACTATGAAGAACATCACTCTTGTAGAACCAAGGAAATAGATTCACTTACTTAAAGTGGAAGATTCGGAGTACGAGATGGCATAATCCTTTTGGAAGGTATTAGGATCGTAAAAGTTAGGAACATGACGGCGGTCGCGAATGGAGTAGTTAAGAGAACAATCAAATTGATATGCGCGAACAATTGGCGGAGGTTGACCTTGACAGAAATTTGCAATGCGAGGCGGGTCCGTAACACTATAGACTTTGATGATATGGTAGACGGTCCTGCATCTGTGGTCCACATACGAGGCCTGCCAGCAGTATCAACTCGATGAGCTCTTTTCGTCCGGTGGAGGAGACCATCCCGATGAATCGGCTTTATATTTCAAGCTTTCGTCCTCTCTGAATCATATCGTCCAGCGCTCTGCCAATAAGAATCTCAAAAACCTGTCGGAAGAGCAGCCGATAGTATCGGCTTTGATGGGAGGTGCTTGGTTTTGTTCGGATGTGCATCCGGAGGTACCTTGAACAACTCCGAAATGAGGAGGTGGCCATTTTGCCCTCTTCTCAGCGATTTCAATGCCAGTTACCCCCTACATGAGAAGGGTGGGATCCAACATTAAAATATTATGTTTTCTGCCGGAATGAGCAGCCGAGAATCTGTCTGCACAGCAATACCATGTGTTTTAGAATAAGCTGGATTACAGCGCCGCTGAGGCGAATCCTGAATAAATGAATAAAATGATCTTTGGCTTAAAGGATTAGAATTCGAGGAGAAGCGCAATGCATTTAAGCCTATTAATTCTCTGTAAAATTGAAGAGCTTCAGCGGGAGAGAGCGGATGTGTATGGAAAGGTTGCGATCAGAAACGGACAGCAGTATGCGCCGCCACACTCTTCCTCATTTTGATGAAATGCTTATCAAAAGTTTGGAAATCTCTATTCATAATAAACGGACATGGAATGAGAAGGATGAGGCCTATTAACAAAGCATTCAGAACTGGAATTTAGGCAGAGAGAGGTCAAAACCTAAGCCAATGGCATGGAGCGGAAAAATAACAGTGATGTATCCTTCATCGTCAAAAGTGAGAAAGCCAGCACTTTTGTTAGTAAACAGCAATATATAAAGGAAATTAAGGATGTTATTGAACCGTGTTCGCAATATGGCAGTATTAGGACTTCTGAGGCACTCCTGCAGGAGATCGGTGTCAGGCAGCGGTTTGGGTTTGAAAACGAAAAGATAACTTATTGCACATGTATGTATTCTCTTCGAGAGCGACGCTACAGCTGGCATACATGCTTCAACTTCCGAGGCCTACTGACTTATATATAATATAGTGAGTAGTGGTGTATTTACCCGGGGCGACGATCGGAAGGCTCCTAAGTGGAGAACGAATGCGCTTCAGTTCTTGATGGAGATCCAACAGATGCTTAGTACTTTATATATAGAGTAGGTGAAGCCTAACTGACGCATATTCACTACACAGCCATAGTCATAGACCTTCGCTATCAGAACCTAGGGCGTATATATTAATATAACGTTAAAATGGAGACTTGTGGTATCACGCCCCATAGAGTTTGAGCGAGATGTATATATTACGTAAAAGTTCCAAAGGCGCCTGATGACCAAAGTTGTTTTCAGTGTTTAATTATTGAGGTATGTGTTAAGTGTCATGAGAATGTACAGTCCTAAAAATTATCCTCGCTGTGAATAGAGGTAACAGCATAGGCAACCATATAAGGTTAGTTCGCTGGGAAGAGGTGGCAACTTTTATAGTTCCCTCTTTTTTCTTTAAAAAAGCACTTCTGAGACTTTTTTGTTGGTGAGAAACATATGGAGAGCCGTAAGCCCCATTGTGAATCATTTCCAAATAGCTAGCTTAAGTTGCCGTTCGAGATAAGGGGCAGCCTTGTACACGTTGCACCGGTATAGGTATGAATGCGAGGTAATCGACATAGAGTGAGTAATGACAGCGCGTGGGAATAGATAGTTAATATGCGTAACTAATATCTACTACTTATGCAAGAGCAGCAATATATAGTACAACTTAATAAACACTACCCTGCGAACTGTCTTCATCAGCAAGTATCAAAGTTGAGACGTGCAGAATAGAGAGCACCGCACGAACCTTGTAGATCTGTGACTAGTAGACAGATGCATTTGATTAAGCATGGGAGTGCGCCGGAAACCAAGCGAAACAGTTTAAGGAGAATCCCAGTTCATCACGTCTTGTCTGAAGGATGTCTAAAGGTCAAAACGACACCAAGAACCATCCCACCATGATGAGAAGGCTTCACCGGATTCCTGTGGATTCTAGTGATTTACCAGGGCGGTCCGCAGTATTCGAACGAATTGTTTGCGGAAACAAATGGAAGTTAAGTAAAGCTTGACGGCTCTACCAGAACAGGGGAGTAAGCGGCCGAGGCACCATTTCCATATAATTTGCCAGGTCTAAGTATTATCTCTAAGTGACAGCTAGCGATTGTCTTCTTGAGTTGATCTTGCCCATACTTCGGATCTGAAATCTATTTTACAGGTTTAGGCAATAGATTACAAAAGCTGTGTCCAAATTGATGGAAAAAAAGAGGATTCTACGAACCAAGATATTCTTTAGATATAAATTTCCCAGCAAAAATGCATCTGACCGTCACGAATAAAGGATGATATGCATGGAGTCTAACTATGCATATACGAAAATCGTACTGCGACCGAAGTGGCAACCGCTCTATTCTGCTATCTTTGCCAACCTGCAGTTTATACTCTGCAAGTGTAAAACAGCGGTTATAGGTATGATCTTTCCCCTTTCGCTGTTGAAGTCTGGTAGCACACACACATTTCAGTTCTTGTTTCTTTGAAAAAGGCATTTCAGTGTTAGCGAGCGAATGAACGGTACGCAATGTGAGCTAGCAAAGCTATTAACTAAATCGCAATCTCTACTACCACCGAGACGCCAGCGCGAAATTCGTTAAATCAGTTCATATATATCAGGCCCTACGGTAAACAGGACTATGAGTGGTATAATTTGGATCGCAGATAGATATCTTTCTGTGTAACTTTCCACACCTTAAAAAAGAAGGGGACGTTGTGGAGTTAACAGTCGATATGTCAGTTCGAAAATATTGTTTACGCGTTATGACGATTATATTCGCACACTGGACGATCGAATCCTTCGCTGCGCGTAGCTACTGCTCTTAAAGGAAATAATTCATGCTTTGGCAGGTGTACGAGTGTTCTTTTGTCATTGGCACTGTAGAGTTTCTTTATTCTCCTGGATATGGCTTGATGCGCACTCTTGGGACTACCAAGGTAGTTACGCGAACCCGCGCGTGTATCGAAAGACAACTGGTATAACCTGCAGGATGCGAAGTGCTTCCTCAGTTGCCCGAAGAAATGGAAACTACTTCTGGAAGAGAGCCAAAAAGACATTCTATTACCACAGTCAGGTGATAATAATCTTTGTTTCTGAGTTTGAATTGAAAATCTAGAAAATGATTAAGGTTAGCTTGTGGCACTGATTAAAAACGGCCAAGGCCCACCATCCGTAGCGATTCATTATAAACGCCAGACATGAGTGGGTGTTTTTGCATTAGAGTCTTGGTTACATGTCTACACTTTAATGCTATTGTGTTAGTTAAGCGATACGACTATAAGCCATAAGACCGAAGATAAAATAATCAAACGGCATTGAAGACCATGGTAAAACGAGTTAATCCTCCATAAGGGAATAGGGAGGCGAATAAATGGTAAATATCTAATACCTAAATGTAAGTATACGAGTGTGGTGGCTACTCTAACATCGTTTCCATATCGGTAGGGAGTCCGAGCGTTAAAGCATCCCAAACGGGGAATACAGTGGAGAATTAAGAGAGTAATCTATTAAAGATCTGGAATTAGTATCACAGATCAGAGTCACCCCCATAAGCGATAACTAGCGTGAGCTGGGCTCGCGAAGGCTTGAATTCACCTTAGTAATCATTAACAATCCAGATATTAGGAGCGGTTTAAAAAGATCTAGCTACACAATCTGACCTCATTAAGTCGATAAATTCACTACGCGACTGCTAGTTAAAATTTGAAAAACATACACTTAAATGTACGCCAGGTATACAGAAATGCTTGCCCTCCGTACTACTGTCATTCACTTCAATGAGTTTGTATTGAGAGAGGGGTACCCTTGGACATAAGTGGGAATATAGAATTTTTACTGTACTTCGACATGCAGTTATTTTCCTGACCTGCTATCCCCTATTCATTTTGTCTCCTCTATCTATGAATTAACGCCAGCATATAAGTTTATCAAACACTATATAGTGCTTGAACAGAGCATCATGGCATGACATTACGTACGTAATCTGCAAAAACATATTATCTCTTCTAAGGCACTAATTCTTTACTCGATGTCATATGTATTTTTCAGCATTTCTTTGACATCACAGCTTCCTTCGACATATAGAGTAAAAATCAGTACCAACAGTACCTACTTCCCATTTGTGAAGAAGTAGGATTTCAAGTTCATGATGCATTAAAAGTATTATGATGGGTGGATTATTAGAGAACTAATATGTTTCCTCAATTTATGTGCTTACTTCTCTAGCGAAAATTTGCCAAGTAATGTGCGGTGGGTTCCAGATTGAAGGTAGGTTGTAAACCTGGTATCGGCGAGGAGAGAACAAAACCTGGTGGGAAAGGGTAGTCATATACCAGAGATATTTAGGTTGCATGACCTCTTTTAGGGAGAAGTTCTCAGATTATTTGGTGAAACTTCACAATGAATGACAGAGATAAGTTGATTTCAACCAATCCAACTGTACTAATAGATTGTGAGCCTGCTAAATAGAAGAGAATTACGCTAATGCTCCAGTCCATGTATAATGAGCGTATCCTCAGTTACGACTTGGCAATGCAGATTCAGATGTCTCGGCTCATAAAGCATAGAGTTTTTCCATGAGTAAATGGAAGGATCAAGGTTAATGCTAACGAAGGTATTTTCTATTTTAGTGAAATGTTAGTTCGTATGTAGTTACGACACGATTCCAGCTATGCATGAAGATTCGATGAATAATTGTCAAGGTCTGGATTCTGGGAATTTTCCTCATAAGTACTTCAATATGCGTATCTGATTTTGGAGAAATTAGGGCAGTTTATTAGGAATGTACCTCTGTGGATACATCATATCCATGCTCCAACGACTCCACAAATCGCTATAAGCGTTTTGCTGCGACTTTACGTCATATTTGAACAGTTTTAACTCCATAACCTTTCGGAAGTGAAGATAGCATTAGAAAGAGTAATAGTAGTATCTATTCAATCAAGCTCCAGCTATGGAGCTGCTATCCTAATTTAATCTTCATAGTGTTATAGAATCCTCTAAGACTACTGCATAAAGTGCGAACTCGGGAGAATGTATAGGAGATTTCAGAAAATAGCTAGAATTTAACTTCGTGATAGCTACTATATTAGTAATGGTGATTATGGGTAGTTGTATTCAATACGGCTTTTTTTTACGGTACGCTTTGAAGCCTTTGCTTTTGTCTCAGAAGTAGATTATGGCGATTAGTCTCTTCTGGTTGATTTTAACATTCTGGGCAGATTTTACATGTGTTTTGTTTAAAATTCGTAGTTGATCATATTATTATACGTATTTAAGCTCATTTACAGCTTGCAAACTTAATTCATATTATGTCGTTTTTGATACATCTTTATCACTCAGTTATTTGAGTAATAATGGATGCGAATTATAGGAACAAGAGACCCTCCTTACTTCATGCTATAAGTATGATTATTATGTAAACAATTTTAGCATCAGATGAGTTATTGATTACGTCCAAGTGATTCTTGCGCAGTGGAAACTGTTTTCCAAATTTGTATTGGTATGAACGCCAGCTTACGTTTCATTGCTCAGTGTCTGAAGTAGTACTCCGATAGCTTGTTGTAGTTTGGACGGGGATGACATCAAGGGCTGCTTTTGTCTCTTTGAGCAGAAGTGTAGTGTGCGTTATACAGTAATGTAGTTGCGAAGTAACATGCCTGTTTCCAAAAATTGTTGGAATTTAAGAACTTCTGTTAGGATAAGTTGTGTTGGCGGTGTAACATCGCTCGCGAAGTACGGGGGCCACTGTAATTGGGGAAGATTGATTTCGATTTGTCTTTAATTTCCCTCGAGCTGCGCAGAGATATAGCATCATCTCCTGCCTCCAATTTATGTATGTAATAAGCTGTATCACTTCCTGTTATCAAGCAGTAAGACGTAGAGCATTTTAAAAGATACAGCACTGAGCGTCCATAAGTTCTCGACATTAGGGTATTTTCACATTGGCAATCGTGCAAATAAATCTCGTCACGAAACTTGCATATTTACATTCTGTTCCACCTCTACTCACTTTTCATGTGGCAGTGACCAAAACCTTAACTTGAACAACGTCTGGGCTCGAGGGATAAACGTGCGAAGACACTGTTGCGCTTGAACCCTATTTTTGATCTTTTTAACCTTTAATTATCTCAATTATGATATAAACTCAGCAGCTAATACGGGGATTGAGTTTCAGTCCGGGTTCCCGGCGGAGGGAGATAAGCCTATATAATGTTTAGTGTACGAGAATCTTTTCTTTATGGGTGATCTTTTTACACAAAATGACAGCTTTTGTCTTCGTACTCTCTCTGATTTCTTATATTTAACAATTTAAAATATTTACTATTAAGATGTTTCTTATTTCATCAGGATTTAGGGAATGGCAAGTTATTATTTGTTACAGAGACTATTAAATGATTAATTAATTGTTCCGAATGGAACTTTTGATTCATTATTGATTTACTCAGACTTTGTACGAGAATGGACCATTTTCTCATCAATGTGACGGATGGCGTCTTCAAATTCTCTAGGACTTATCATCAATGCCTACTAGAGAAGAATGTTTCTGTGGCTCATAGTAAGATTTTAGGACGTAGTGATCGCTAGTATCTAATACTCGGGTTAATGAATATCAGTCCATGATTATCATTCCTGATGAGTGGGATAGTCAGCGTTAAGGATGTAAAGTATCAGAGAGTTCTGAACTTTATTACGGTGGCACCTGTATCGGTGATGCCCGGTGCCGTTGGATCGTGCACACTTTTGGTGTTCTTGGGTTTGTGGTCGACGAACGGTGAAATTTTGCACAGGACCCTCAAACGTGTAGTTGAAGAAGGATAATAAGTACATCACATAGTTACCAGGTCTATAGAAGTAGTTAGGGACCTAAGTAGGGTCATGACAGGGAAGCTTGAACATAATGTTAAATTATGTTGATGTTCGCCACGTAGGTTAATACGTTTTTTTTTAATGATATTTCCATTATAAAAATTTAACCATCCAGACTTCGTCCTCACATGAATAAATGAGCACGGTAAGCATAAAAGCAAAGAGACATAAAGCTAAATAAACAGATGGGCTGGAAATAGAGTTATATTCAATAAGGAAGGTAATCCTTCTCTCCACATCGGGTCACCGCCAGAGGATAACATCACTAACCATCCCAAACCCCACCCCGAAGTAGGGCTGTGATGTTATAGCCCGGACAGATCCTCTCCCGAAACTTTTACGTTACGTACGTTATCCACACTCCGCTACCATCAACAGACCTAATAGTCATTTTCGCGTTAAAGTCCGATAATTATACTTACACAAAGTGCAGAACAGCCTCACCTAGTCGGTTAGTTCAGGGCTCAGTAGTTACCTTACATTTTGAGCGGCTATCACGGTCACGAAAGGAAGTTGATAAATGATAACCGGTTTTTCTCAACTAGACCAACTCATCCACGCGGCTGAGAAGTGTGGTCGTAAACTGTAACCCGTGCGGGAAGATAGGCACCGATATCCCGAGCTGTGTATACTGAGAAAAGGGAGAGTAACCTATATACCAAAAATTAATGATACTTATGTAAAGAAACTAAAAGTCACAAAATCCAAAATCAAATAAAAAAAAAATTCTGATCCCATTTCGCTCATTAGACACTGCAAGGGCAAGTAATATGCCCTGACCCAACAGTATATAATTATACCAGAGAGCCCACCCACCAACTGCAATGTAATGCAGACTATTTCGGTTGGCTCCTTTAATATAATACACCAATGTCATCTACTGGAAACTGTCCACACTCTTTCCAATAAGCACGAGAGTACCAATAGTTTTATACAAGTCAGTAGTGTCAGACTTGCATATTTATATATATTTTTCTACTCTGTGCTGAATGAAAATCTTATTACTATATGAGTTTATAATTATTTTTATCTCTTTTAGATGATTATGAAAAGTTTTATATTGAATTATTAACCAATGGTTTGCTTCTTAATTTGTTCTTCTAGATTACGGATATATGCCAAATGTATATTGGACAATAGGTCTCATTTTTATATTGCTCTTTTCTGAGTAGTTTGTATTTTCATCAGTCTTCATAAACGATATTATTTGTTTGACAATGTTAAAAAATATGCAATTAAGTATCTAAGAAAAATCCTATCCTCTAACCAGTGTTGAGGCACTTTTGCGGCGCAATCATTGTTGCGGCCGCTAAATTGCGATCGCAATTATCTCGGTTGCGGTTGCGATTGCGCCACAATTATTTTGAATGAGTTGCGAATTAGCTTGCTCGACGCGCAATTAATTTTAAGCAAAATTACACCGCAATTCCAACCAAAAATTTAAAAATATATAGAAAATAAATAATAACATTATTTTAATTCTAATTCTGAGTTTTACGACTTAATATTTGCCGTGACAAGTAGACATGTTATTAGATATGTACTTTCAAAATTATATTTTTGTCAAGAATGTTTCGATAGAAGATGGCTTTGACGCCACCAGATCTATATTTTTAGTTTTTATACATAAATAGTTTTACTATGCCTATATGATTAAATATATAAGACTATAATTTACCATTTAAAATTGTTCTTATCCGTGTTGCGATTTTCGTAAAGCTTCATTAGATTATTAGAGAAAACGATTGAAGCTCTTCCTAAATACTTCAACTTTTGAGAACAATTAACTCTAATACTATTTATCATTAATTAAGACAGTTATTAAGACAAGGATGAATTGAATTATATATATACGTTGATAGGAATTCACTCAAAGTTTTTGAAAGGTTCCTTCATTTTAAATGGACTCTCAGTTCAATCACTTTATTATTAAAATTAAACGTAATAATGCTATACAGTTAACTATAACCGTGCCCTAAGAAGCTGTGTCGAATTGGCTAATACAACTTATTTGAAAAAACTGCTGCGTGATCAATTTAATATCAACATGTAATAATAAAGAGAAAAAGCACACTTATTTTTATCTATTCACTTTAAGTTACTAAACGAAGTGTATTTTAGAATACCATTAATACAACAATACTACTTCTATGCAGACAGGTTACTAGCAGAATACTGACTGAGTACACAATACACAATATCATGTTACTTAAGTATCG
The DNA here is from genome assembly GCA_015478945.1 of Trachelipus rathkii. NCBI lineage: Eukaryota > Metazoa > Arthropoda > Malacostraca > Isopoda > Trachelipodidae > Trachelipus > Trachelipus rathkii. The sequence continues at coordinate 72,491 of JABUQX010059504.1, read as the reverse complement.
TAAAAACGACATACTGTTCCAAATACATGTTGAAAAATTTTTATACTGGTAATTCATTATACTGACCGCGTTGTCATGTGCCTGGCGTTATACATGAATTATATACTGCAAATAATTTAAGTCAATTTATAAGAGCAGTTGTACCTCGTGATATAATACTTGAATGACCGAAGAAATGTACAATTTCTAATGAATTAATTTTTCTACAAACATACACCGGCAGGGATTGTCTTTTCAAAAAAAGCAATACAAATACCCATTTGTGTATTACTATAAGCTGTGCTATGCTTTCCTTATAATACTAATAATAGTTTTTCATTTATTTATTTCATTAGTTAAAAAAATATATATATTTTATTACTTTTTTCTTTTTATCTTAAACCGTAAATCTAATTCAGATTATTGGATCTAAAAATCCAATTTAATATTTTAACATAAACCCAATTATTATTATATGCAATTTTTAAATTAATAGTATCAGCTAAATTGATTGCACTAAAACTGCCTCTGTTAAGAAGCAGCTCTTTCTCATAGTCTTTTATGTATATTGCTTTATTTACATTCATATTATACTCCAGATAAAGGTTCACAGCGTTCTGTTAGCTGCTTGTCAATCCTGTCTAGGTTTGTATGTACAGGTAGTTTACATTGATTATTTAGGCAAACTAACACGCTCCTGTAGTATTAATATCTGAAGGGTAGTAGGTAAAGTTGTCTGACTAGAATGCAATTTCCTACTCAACAAACCTGTTTTTAATTTGACTCTGATTCTGAGATTACTTAATCGTACCAATTAAACAATCCAACTACTCTACCACATTTCCAAATTGGGCTACTATATATATACAAAATTATATAATATATATATAATATGATTATATGTAATAATTATATATATAATATATATATATATAGGGTTTAATTTATTTCCTTTATTAGCACCACATCACATTCTATATTTTTACCTTTTATCTTCCCATAAAACCCTGAAACAAGTGTCTAGCCCGCTTCCCAGAGACTTAGGAGATATTCCTTATGCCACAAACACCGGAACTCTTCATAGAGTTATATTTTTGATTATATAAGGTATTATATAGTCCCTCCTTGTTGGTTGCACTGCCCATCTGATATTCAATGCATCAAAATTACTTTTAAATATATAAAATTACTAATTAAAATCAATTACTACAAAAATTACTTAATGTGTCATTATGCCTCCAACTCCAGATACATATAGGTACCAGATCTAATAGGAATTAGGGTTCTGAATTATTAATTAGATTAGCATTTCTAATGTACAGACAGTATAGTGGTATAACGCTCAACATAGTCACTCTTACTCTCTTCCAACATCGGTATTTATATACAAGACACTGTTTCATTACTCTCCCACTTTAATCCAACCTTTCCCACAATGCTACCTTGCACATGGAGAAAAGAAGACGTTAATTAATATTTACATGATTTGATCTGATTTTTATCAAAACTCTCCTTTGTGCAACACTTCTTAGCCACTCGCGAATACAATTATTTGCACCCTTTATAAAATATAATGCATTGGTCTTCTATATGTACGATATAGCTAAAACTAACTTTCAATAGGTTTTAACTACTTTGATGAGCTACTGAAAGTCAGAGGTGTTCATAGGTCTATATAGGTTACTCAGTTTCTAAGTCGTACAGCTCTTGAATGTTTTTTAAAGCAAGTGTGACCTTAAAGTAATATTCGTTTATTCTATGAAAACATTATATTTTAAATATGGTTTATGCGCTTACTATGGCCAGTTATAGAGAATTCTGGCATAATAATGGCCATATAATTTACTAATGTAGCACTAATCTTGTTTATTTTACCTGTTTTGAGTTCTAAGCTGATTCGTGATCAATAACACCTACGCACTAGAATTATAGGGTAGTATTTAGTAATAATATCCATTATATATTCTAGAGCTTTCATTATTCTTATGTGAGGTGGTTCAAATCAGTAGATACGAATCACTTTTAAACATGATAGTCTGAGAAGTAGTTATAATGTAACAAGCCTGCAATATTTGAGATGTGAAACAGAAATGTGGAAAAGATGGCACATAGTCAGCCCTATTAATAGAGATTAGGGAAATAGTGCCTTAGATAAACCTGACAGAATAGAATTAAGAAAAAGGTCCTAGAATAATACCCTTAATATAGAATTAAAAATCAGGCCTTAGCATAAACTCTAAATAGTGAATAAATTAGATATTAGAATAGACCTATTAATATAGTTAAAATATGGATTTCTTCAATGCTAAAAGTTGCATTCACTACCAATGGTAAAGGCAAACTGGGAAGCATTGAGGAAGCTCTTATATGCAAAACAATAAGGTCTAAGTGGATTATCATATACTTATACCAGATGCAATAGAAGCATAATCAATGTAGTAAATAGAAAAAGAGCCATACAAAGAACCCAGTACCACTATAAGCAACATTGAGAGAAAAATGCATATCCAATAAAGATAAAAATTAGACAAATCAACATCTCAATCAGATGTAATGTTTTGTTGTTTCAACTCTCAAGCCAAAATTTAGATAGTCAAATAAGGATTTTGAATCCAGACTGAAGGTCGGAAGGATAACTTTCAATCATCTTATTTGCAGGTAGTGAAAGAAACAAAGCTTTTTACCGATGTTTGTATTCAGCCATATTTACTTACATAAATGGAATGAAGAAATTAGACATGGCTGAAATTTATATCTTCAATAAGACAGCTCTGGATATTAGAGTAATCCTTCAGGAAAAAATTGTCCAAAAATTCAACGAGAAGAATGATAAGATACATATCTCCAGAGAATAGTTCTCATATGTATAGAATTTTTGAAATTTTTGCCAGAAGGAATTCATGTCAAATATTCCAAACAAACTCATCATAGGACCTCTATGACTGCATTAGTATAGAAAATGGAAAGAAAGTATATTATAGAAGATTAATTCGGTAATCTTAGCTATTTGCAGCAGACAAGCATAATATAAAGATGAGCTACCAAAGGATAAGTCGAGAATATCAAAGAAGCGCTTAGACAATGGTAGAAAAACATACAGAGAAATAGATCCAAAAAAAAAACATGTAAAGAAACTTCCTTGTACATTCTACATGCCCAGCTCTTGAAAACGGCACTGGATCAAAAAAATTGCAGAAATGATGCATGATTGTTTAGACACCAGATATATAATGAAAAATAAAAGCCAGAAAGAAAGGCAAATTTTGAGTTATAAAAAGAAAATTCAATTTAAGCTTTTCCAGTATAAAAATAACATAAGTCTCAATACTATGTTAGCGGTAGAACATGAACCATAAAATCTTTTATTTCCAGAATAATGAATATAGATGAAAGAGTTGGATTTTGCATATGGTTACAAAAATCAATATGTCTTCAACAAGCTGAGAAACAAGCTTATTAACAGAGCTTTTACCTGAGCGAACCGATCAGTCAAGGCTTACAATCAGCAAATTGGTCAGGAAAGCATATGTGGTTACGAGATATGATGGACTAATTGAAGTAGAATCATGTATGATGAGCAATAAACAAGTAATACATCACATTATAGATTTTTTGATATGAAAGAGTTCTTGACGAAATATGTTATCCTAGGAATAATTAAGAATAAATATTTTATATTATTCAAAGATATTAAGCAACTCATGATCTAGACATCCAAAAATAAAGTGAATAATAGTTTCTGAACTAAGTTGTATAGTAGTAATGCAATATGGTAGAAGCTAAATATAAGCTCGTATTGAATTAATGGCTATGTCGTACACTAAAAGGAAGTGGTCATATTCTAGTTGTCCAATGTAATAGCGTAAAGACTCCCATATATCGAATAAATTGCACTTGAGAAAAGAATTCTGTGTTACAGTCGTTATATTCATGAAAAGAAATGGACACTCAGCGATTAAAAGACACATAAGCAAATCTGACTCAAAAGAACTAAATATTGAACCCCGTTAGAGTAACAGAATTGTACAGCATGTATTAAATTGGAAGAGTGAAGTGCCATCGGTCGAATTTTGAAACCAAGACAAAGAGTACAAACAAGGAAGAATATGCAGTATCTTGCAGATGTTAGTAGTGCGACCCACTCTTTCAGTCAATTATCAAACTCAGGTTATAAATACTCTTTGTATGTTTCAGATGATTTTCTCAAAAATCAGATTTTGTACTCATTTTCTATTCAGCAAATATTCATAAGTGTGTTTAGGATAAAATGGAAGCTCTAGTACTAAAAGGCGAAAGTACAGGACATCCAGATGCAGACGAATTTTAAGTAATAATGGCTTAGAATTTTATAATAAAGTTAGTTAAAGCCTATTTACATAAATGTTATGGTGTAAGACAAAGCATTGATCGGCTCCAATATACTTCCACAACAAATAGAAGTGGAAAAACGCAACAATAGAAACGCTAGTTGAAGCCGCTAGATCACTCATGTATTCAACAAGTAAGAATCATTCCACAGGAAGTGTTGGGCAGAAATAATTAACACAGCAGCATATATAATAGATAGAACTGGAAAATCTGCATTGATGGGAAATACGCCTTTTAAATCTGGTATCAGATTAAAAGCCCAGAATACAAGCAATCACATCTGTAATCGAACAGCATGCAGTGGTGCGATCCAAGATCAGAAAAGAAGAAAGTTAGACCAAAAGCAAAATTCAGGTGTGTTAATTGTGTCCTGTACACGAAAGTCTAGAGTCAATTTGCAATTGTATTATTCCCTAACTTTCCCTTTTGTACCATGAAGGTAACACACACCCTTAAACTTATCAAACATGCAATAATTTAAAAATTGACTTTACGTGTTATATGAAAATATAAGAAAAAGTCCTATCCATAAAAAAAATAAAAATATAAATTTGTATCTGTGAACATCTATTTTAAAATTTCAACTGTTAGTAGTTGCGCTTAGTGGGTGAAAAGAAACAATTTGTGTACTAGTGCCAATGATAAGCTCAAAAAGTAAATTAACCAAAGTTAAAATAAACTATACTGATGTGATAAAAAACAAAACTATAAACATTAATTTTATTATCATTAATCGATGTACATATTAGCTATATGAAATAAGTGTATATTTATTCTATGGAACCTGGATGATAATATGATGATATATATATAGGCATTTTTTTTTGTAATGATCATTACAGGTTAGGGTCAGTAATAAGATAATATTATAGTCATATTAAAGTTATAAATGGCTATAAATACGGTACTATGAATAGAAACGCAATTGAACAACAAAGATTTATAAAATTTAAAAATGAATCCTCATAGAATCGTACAGTTGAACATCATACTATAAAGCAGATTAGTTGCAAAAGGTATACTCAACGATAAAGCCATTGACTATGAGCAAACATTCAGTCCAATAGAAATAAAAAGCTTACTTGCAAGAGACTTAATAAGTTATTCTATAGCAACTATAATAGAAAAATGACATAAATTACAATTTGATGTTCAACAGCATTTATTTTAATTTAATTACTATTGAATTTACTATCGAACAAAACCTTTCAACGATGTTATAGACAAAGTATGCATAAATAAAACGCTAGTTTTGTATGGCTTACAGCAAACCAACTCGAGATACAATAAAACATTTGGAAACTTTCTTTCAAAACAATTTTGGTAAAAAAGTACAGCTGATCCTTGTCTATACATAAGAAAAATCATGACATGGACATTAAAATCATACTTCATTATATGTGATGTATATATATATATACTCCCAGCAAAGTAGTAGTTATTCCAGGGAAATTTATAGAAGAATATAAAGACAGGAATTTCAAAATAACATATAAACCTTGCAAACATTTTTTGGAATTGAATGATTGAAATGGAGATATTCTTGTAAGGCTTTTATACATGTTATTTATTACTTATTTTATATTAGCTAAAGAATTTGGTATGGAATGGCAACTGCAGTTGCTCAACACCAATTTTAAAGGGATAATGTTACACAATGACCATTGACGCCAGGAAGGTTCCCTATACAGTTCTTCAGGCTAATCATGAGCTCCTTCTATAATCTAGCAAGCTAGCAACACCTAGACCAGAATACGCATTTTGCCTGTTAATTATGCTTGTCCAGAAGTGCGTTAGAAAATCCATCAATAGAAAATGTTACACACAGTCAATATTGAAGCGTACACAAGAGAATGGGATTTATTTATTAAAATACGAATAGATTCAACTGAACAAGATTATCTGGACAAGGTCGATGATGCCAAATCCTGCTGTGCGGGATTTACAGAACAGGGCACCCCAACAACTGCAATGTCTTGAGTTTGATATTGCGCGAGGTGAGCAATATTAGGAAGTAAGTCCGAAAGCAAGTTCCAGCTTGCCTATATTATCACGAACAAAGCCTAAATTATAAAATGGCAGCAAGGTAAGCAAACAAAAGACAAATTGTGTGCATCAGTCATACTATTTTCTGCGGACAGAAACTTGAACCAGGAACGTCTTCAATAACCTCACATCTTTGGATTAGCACAATGACAGCAGCTACTCTGAATCAACGCTCAGAGTAAGCAATCCACGAATATTCACAAACCAAGGACCTAAGCCATCTCCACCAAGTATTCCGCCAGTCTTTCCTTTAAGAAAAAGGTTCCAAGAAATGAATGAAACTAGGAATAACGTACGTCAGAAACATATCTACGCCCTAGTTGAGAATCAAACTTGCAGATGGACCTCACAAAGCCATCTACATCAACCAAGATCCCTGATAGATGCTGCAACGGAAAAAATTGGAATTGACTATACAAAACTATATGTCGAATATATCAATATAGAGGATGAAGAGAAGTGTTACTCCTGAACATTTTTGTATGAAAATGTTTATATTTAAAATATGTGCTTTATTGATCACTATGCCAGTAGAGAATTCTGGCAACATGGCCATATTTTTGAATTGTGGAATAGTCCTTGTTTATATTTTACTGTTTTAGTTCAAGCGTGATTCGTGATATAACACACGAATTTATATTACTGCGGTTAGTATTTAGTAAAAATATCGATCTTCTAGTGTTTCATTATCTTATGTAGGTTGTATACAAGTAGATACATCCTACCTTAAACACAAGTGAAAATATAAGATACAATCATTTCTCTACTTTGAGGTGTTGCTTTATGACAATACATGAGCAGTGAAAATCAAGACCAGCTTATGCTTGCGTATAGGCTTTTATGAGATTCATGGTGTTCTAGTTATGTCAGTGAAACTAGTGAAGACGAAGGATGTAAGAATAGAAAAAAAGCATCTCTGTACTCTTTCATGTAATCACTCTAATAAAACAACTCTTACTGCAGCTCGTACCCTTAAGTGTATCCACACACTCTTGATTTTCTACTGTAATTAAGAGTGAGTACCAATGCCAGGTGCTTTACTTGGCTCTATTCATATTTAATAAATTAGCTATATGTAAACCATATTCTTCCTCTATTAAATAGATTAGCTGTTCCATAGCTAAATAAGAAGAGCCTTATTAATCCGGCCCTTACTTCTTAAATAGCCATTCTCATCAAGGAAAAGACTTTAAGAACAAAACCAAAAGGAGAAATTTCTGGAGTCCATTTCAGGAAACTTGTCATAAAGTCTTCTTGTTATATATAATCATTTAAAAAATTAATATTTCGATATAGCAAAGGATTGAAGCTTTGATTCTAATTAAGCCCTATACCTTACGGAATTTCTCGCGGTAATTCCTATTAATTTCTACTTTAACTTTCTATAAGCCAAATTTAAAAATCAAGCTGTGTTCTTAAGACTACTTTCTATATAAGCAGGAGCGTAATACTTACTTACCATCTTTAACATACTTAAGAAACATGTTCATTATTCAATATTATATAACTTACCATTTACTAGAGGTAAGGATTCGAGGTGTTTACATGCTCAACAATGCGAATACTGGGGCCAATGTCTAGATTTCAGTTGGTTAACCAAAACTAGGACCATGATACCACAACAAATATTCTTTGTATTTTATAAAATGTTAAACCCTAGTTTAAAAAATCACCAGGATTTTCTGTTGTATTACAGTATTAATAAATAAACAATTTAAATATTACTGTACGATGGAAGTAAGTTTAAGCTCAGACTCTTTCATTTATTCATATTTTTAAACTTAGATTGTACTTTGTTTGTCTGGTCAATAACTCAGCACTCAAACTACCTTGTTGATCCACTAGCAAATTTAATGACTTTCAAAAAGAAAATATTACTAATTTAGTGAGCTGTCCAAATATTAGATAAGCATTCAAGGCCAAAAAACCCCATCAGCCTCCAGGAGGTGATAACTAACTCCCTATGGAACCTATTGGCAGGGAGCCTACCTTGCATTTAGCAATAAATACAATTTACTATTTTTTTGGTAATGTCTACAATTCACATCACAAATTATTCGAAATTCTTACAGAACTGTTACAAAAAAGATGTAAGCCATATTTATACCCTTCAGAAAGAGCCCTCCTAGTTATGCAAATGTATCCAGATGTTCACCAGTGTACTTGCTGCAGTTATATAACCACTCTTTCATATCTTTCAGGCACTTTTCATTCAAGACCAAATAATATGCTGCCACACTTGTCTCATCATTTATATTTACCCCTAACCAAAATAGGCGAAGACCAAAGTTAACGAGAATCGAACATCTTGGGCAATCAGCAAACATCTTGATTAGCACCATTGGGAAACGTGACATACTCTCCATATATCTCATATCTCTATATTAATATGCATACAGTCAGTCAGCAATTGAAACTATTATCACCAAGACTTTTCATCAACACATAGAATGTATCTACAGGAGTATTCTTCACTGAAACTACACTGAGCAAAGCATCACGATTGCTATTCCAAAGCATTAACTCAAAATAAGCCCCCTTCTTCCATTCGTTTCTAGATATGAAATTATTAATATCCTCATCATTCATAATGTTCAACGCTGTAAATATTTAAAAAATTATGAGTATGGAAATTAGTGGATAATATTTCACGTACATCTATCATGTGAATACTTAGAAGCATGATATTTCCAATATCTATATAATGCAGTATTAGATGATGCGGGAAGATGCAAACCCCAAATTATTAATGTTAGGCATACCCTATTAAGCTCAGTTGCACCACCCGCAACTATTAAACCACAAGAAAGTAGAAACAACATATTCTGTCCACTTCTATCTTTTAAATACCACTTATCATCCAAAGCCACGCCAGCCTGTTTTACACACAGACTCTAATCACAACCAGTATCGAATTGGCTTCCTGACCTAAGGTAGCTTATAAAAGGTCGAATTCATGAAGCGTCATAAACCACTGAAAGCTGCTTATCATTCAAAGAGGTAAAGAGTAGTTATACTTTATTAAAGTTGAACAATAAAACTGTCATTTATGAGTAGTGGTTTACTTGTTCCGATTGCCTTCTTTTAGGTCGATAACTATTTATATAATTATATGTTATTTTACATAATTTTTCTTTTGCATCAGTCTAAATTTTATATTACCTTTTTTCTCTCGAGACTTTTTTTTATGAATCTCAAAACCTTTATAGTGTATTACTTATTAAAATATTTTAAACAGTCTAATTTCAATAACTATCACACTATATCTATATTTAAACATATCCTCCTGTAAATTATTAGGAACCAATCATCCCTATTTGTCTTCTATACACAAGCAGAAGACGTACCATAGATAAATGTGCTCTGAAAATTCAATATATATATACTAATTTAATCAGATAAATTTGAACCTTGACATATATCATCACAGTGTTCAGAATATTTCCTCGTATCTGCTTGTATGCCCAATCGATTCCTAAGGCTAAAATCAAGATTTTACCAAACCATTTCAATATCAAAATCCAAAATACGTTCAATGGGATTGAAATTAAACTTTTGTGACTGTCTAATACAAAAATACACTTGTGATATTCAGCCTATCTCGATATTACTACTGTCAGAAATCAAATTTTATGAATCTTATTCGGAGGGAAAGAAAATTTTACTGCTTAGAGTATGTAAAACACTTTTTTACTTTTTCTGCTTCAACCAAAAACGTGTACAATCTGTTCTCTACTTAAAAAAATTATATAAATTTGATTACCTAATAATACCATTCAACTTCTTCCTCATATGCCACATATCCGTAAATCCATATGAACCACTTGCAAAATTACAGTCTGAAAGCGCCGTGAAACAATGTCATTAATTATTTTCTCTATTCCACCCCATCTATTTTCAATGCCCTGATTCATAATATTTACTATAAGCGATTATTAACAATTATGTCATGCAAAATTTAAAACCATGACATTTCATATTATACTTTAAACTATCTGAAATGCCATCTACTTTATAAGTTATATTTAAATTCATCTTCTATAAGAAAAGGAATGAAAACTATTATTCTTTTAAAAACTCTGACTCCATATCAAATTTTGATGAAAACCTTCTAATTTATAAACCATAATAAAAGTTTTGAACTAATCATATTATATTATCAGGAGACGTATTCTATATTAGAATTTTACTATTCAAGCAGCTTCTCTAGAGATATAGGATCTACCTTGACGCTGTATCGATTAAACATCTGAAAACCCTGGATCTAATATTTACATTAAAACCATTATTTAAAAGAAACTGTAGTATATATATATATATCCTCTCTCCCTCCCCCTGTATCGACAAAGTATGCAATCGACATTGGTTCGTATGTATTCTACCACCCTCACTATTAATTAACAATAAATATCACGTGTCATTTAATAAACTAATACCGACAAAAGATTAATCAGCAATCATTATTATACTCCAAAACAATTGACAAATTAAAATTAGTTGCCAGCACACTTTTCGCATAACCCCAACTCTTTAACTCTATTAATCTGCCTGTCAAAATGCTATATCAACAGGAACATAAGTCCTAACAGAATGGCCCAGTAAAACATAATTTACTACTTTTCTTCAACCTCTTTTTACCTTTACTCAGAGGTTGAATATTGCCAAAGAATGTTGTTACTGGTTTCAGCACTATAATTTTTGAGACTGTTTTTTCTTTCTTGTAGTAAGTACACAAGTTATTTCATTTTGAGTATTGGCACTTATACTAATTCTTTCTGAGGAGAACTTAATATCATATTACTATAATAGGTATTCTAACCTATATCCTCATAATTGTCAAGAATTTCATTAATATCAGAATAATTGATTGTGCCCTACTTTTCTTATCAGGTCATTCAAACATACTTTTTATAGCTTATTTAACTACTTTAGTAAGTGACAACAAACAATCAGCACATGCGACTCTTGATGAATATAGCATAAATATCCAAAATATTATTGCACCTTATAATCAATAACATAAATATGCCCTGATTTTATTATAATTGCAATTTCTTTAAGTGATAAAAAATCTATTATCATATTGCCATTCTTATTAATAGCTAATCAAGAGGCAAAACCATTTTCTTTAGTTGTCATACCAAATTAAATTCAGCTATTCAACATTCTAAATGCTACTTATTATAAATGTTCAAGTAATAAGAGTATGGTTGATAAATGTGAGACAAATACGTTAAAGGATATGTCCACTCCAAAAAACTAAAAGCTAACATAAAATTAAACAGATAATCACTTAAGATTTAAGGTATCCATGCACCTAACAATATTCATAAATTCTGCAAATTATATAAAAAAAACTGAAAACTTAATATTTATTTAAAAATTATCCATTCTCCGCAGGTTGTTGTAACAAGTTTGTTGTCATATTATATCCTACGTGTCGCATCAATGTTACATATTTCTGGTTTCCACAAAACTATCAGAAAAATTAGGTTCTGGTCATGACGATATCTTTACTTACATAAAATAAAATTCCATGTAAAAAACATCACTTAATTTAATTTCGAATTCTAAATAATAATCACTTTGACTTATCTATAACTTTCCAAATTTATGAATATTCTCGTTCTTCTAAGTTTTGATTATCCAGTTCAAAACAATCAAATATGCTATTCATCAATTTCTCTTGATATCACATACAAAATAAATTTATATTCATTATTTTTATTCGTTAAAATAATACATCTACTGAATAATGTCATTTGAAATGGATGTACTGATTCATAAATAAATATATTTTTTAACTTTATCCGATTGTGGCTACTTATTTGGTAACAATATTTCTCAACCTTTCACATAGTGTAATAAATATGTCCAATCTCTTTCAATAATAGCAACAGCTCTAAAATTATATTTACTATAATAATATTATACCTGACGATGTGTCACCCAAATGTGAACTAAAAAACTTAATATCAGCCATACAACTTACCCTAGGCTAATTCCTAAAAAACTATCGTCACAATAAACTGCAACTTTCTATCCTTATAGGTATACAGCCTATAATTAACAAACACATATTTATTTAATTTTCAGCTAAATCTTGCTAAAATAATTGAGGGAAAATGGAAACGTGCATGCCTTCAATACACAAAGGCTCAACAATCAATTAATCATATAAGAAATAATAATAATATTATCTAATCACAGCAATGATAAGCTTCAAATATGCTCACGGATGAAAATTAAATCAACACTTATTAAAATAACACAATGACAACAATATACTAAATATATAATAATAATATTAAAGATATAATATTATTAAAATCGATATCACAAAAATATCACAGATTATTTTAAAACTATGATAATATAATATCGATATCACAAAAAATAGACACATTAATTATTGGCAAAAATCGATACACTATAAAATATCGATTATATCGAAATAAATTATAGAGCATATTAAAACGATTATACATAATCTACAAACTTAGGAAAGTATTTCGTACCAAAAAACCTTTATACCAATCGAGCGACATGGCAGTGAGACCACGGTATTGACATTTTTATCTTCTCAATATCGTAGACGGGTATCTGTGGATGTGGGCCACTATTTTGTACCCAATTGAAAACATTAACTTGAATACTTTGTAAACAGTTATTTTAAATTTAAAATTTTATATTTAAATTATTAAAAGAAATTTCATTTTAGTATCCTTATTTTTTCTCCAATCTGAATCTTGATAAATCCAACTTGATCGCCGAGATTTGTGTGTCAGCTTAAAGTAGCTCACAATATTGACGGGAGGATTTGTATACCTTATTGATGTAAGAGATGTGCAAGCAAAATTTACGCTCTATATAATCTAAACACATATAATAATACACGACAAAGCACAAAACTGTATGACCGTATTTTTCATAACTGAGGTGTTTTCTAAGCACATGAAAGTTAGTATTAGATCAAATTACTCAGATTTACGATAAAAAAAATAAATATTGATTATCAGTGTAGCACACACAATTTTATTACCTAGCATAATTATATATATATATACCAGTATATACATTATATATATATATATATATATATATATATATATATATACTATAATATATAGTATATATTATATATATATATATATATATATATTACCGTATATAATATATATGTATATATATATATGTTATATATATATATTATATGATGAGAGAGAGAGAGTGTTTTAATATAGTATATATATATTATATAATTAGGTACTATATATATATATTTATACTATATATATATTATAGGTTTATAGTATAACTATAGTATATATATATAGTATATAATATACCACTATATAATATATATATATCTATATATATATACTATAGTATATATATATATATATTACAGGGACGAGTCGGGAGGAATGGGAGCCGAACTTCAGGAGCGGATACTGACACGGATACATAATAATGTCAAAGAAAAACTTATTGTTTCTTATCCGATTTTCATTTGTTTTCATTTTATAGCGTAAATGACAATTAAACCAAAATTCTACATTAACATTTCGGTTATCTTAGAGTTATTATTTTAAGAAATGTTCGAAAATACTGCCCTTGGACCTCTAAACATTTTACGGGCTTCGTCTACGAATGGACGCTGTTTGCTCTCCTTGACCCTTGTCTTCATGTTTTTATTTTAATAACGAATGTAGCAATTTTGAATGCGTCGAATTGAGAGCATATCCCAGTGGTCACGTTTTACTCCTGTATCACGTCAGTTTTTGAACTCCAATAAACTAATAATTTAGGTTACTTGAGGTCTGGAGATCTGGAGGATAACTAAATTGTGAACACGCCTACCAATACCATAACGATCTGGAACATTCCGTCCAATTATGCATTGCCTGACCTGTGACGAGCACAGAAAAATGTGCGGAGAGCTCCATCATGCTGAAATAGTCTATGCTGAATTCTTTGGGTAGATTACACTGTTTTATTATCTTATTATCAGTACCTTGCTAATTACCATTTCAATATACCAATAAATTAGTGGTCTCCTGTGAAGGGAATTTCTCAAATATGAAAGGGCCAATTTAAATAACCAACGACCATACCACACCACCACATTTTTACCGAAAACCTATCGTTGAAAATGCTCTAACCTGTTGTGCGTTGGGATTTTCGTCTGCCCAACATGAATGTTGCGAGTGTTATTTAAGGCCGTCGCGGGTAAATGTTGCTTCAATCCGTGAAAATAGTATGCGCGATACACAACAATGTATTATCTATTTAGTCGCCGACCAAAATTCCATACGTTTACCATAATCCTCCGGTTGTAGGTGTTGCAACTTTTCTGAACATGGCAACGGATAAAAAGCCGTATCGCTTCGTGTTAAGGTATGTTTATTACTGCTTCTTTGTGAGAATGGTCCGTTGATAGTCAATTCTATCGTGAGCCTAGCCGTTGGACATCTTCTTCGTACTAGATCAAGAATACTCTTCTACAATATCTTCTAAACCTTGTTGAACCCGGAGCTCTTTGGTATGTTTTATCCAGCGACTTGCCTGGTGGTTGGAAAGTGTTTCGGCAGTCTC
>JABUQX010059504.1:37500-55000 GCA_015478945.1 Trachelipus rathkii | reverse complement strand
ATTTTGATAATTTTCAATTTCTCTCTCACATATAAGTTGAGATCTAGACTGAGAAATTTTTATTTTTAAAAATGGTTTTAGAGTAGTTATGGAGACATTAACCTAAAACTTTTATCTATGAAATTCTTAGCTCTGAAGATTTTAATTTATCATTTTTTCTAGATAATGCCCACTCAATAATTAGGATTTATACTTATACATAAGTATGTATAAATTCGGTTAAATATACACAATGAGTGATCTGTAATAGATATACGTCTCTTTCGTAACTCTATGTCCTCAATAATTACGTAGAAGCTGAATTAATTGTAATATAAAACTAATTTAATGATAATTTTTTATTAAATTCGACATTTTTTATTTTTTAGTTTAACATCCCTTAAGTTAAATAATATTAATAGTTAATATTTACTTCGCTGTTTAAATATAAAACTTACAATAGAAGAAATACAAATGTACTGCAAGTGATTTTATCAAAAGATGAATAAATTTCAAATATCTAGATGTATTTTATAAAATACCTCTATCTTATAACGTGCACTACTCAATACGATTTGTTAATCTTTTCAAATAAAGAAAATCTTCACAAATTACTTTTTCATATCGAATTACAATTATTTTTTATGAATAACTATGTATCTTATATAATCTATCATATGTGTGTCATGTATGTTATTGATATGTATGTAATTTGTTTATTGTAATATAATAGTCTATAAACTGTATGTATTTGTTTATAAGTTTTTCTGCAAATTATAAGGTAAAAACGGAATTAATGTCTATGTATTTTATGTATATGTTATGATATGTATGTACTGTTATGTATGTATGTATGTATGTTATTCGGCGTTTAAATAGGAGATGTATTTAAGAAAATACTAATTTTACTGAACTGTGTGTTTATTGTGTAAACTGTATGTTCTATATGTATGTTATGTTGTATTGTATTAGTTAATTGTATGTATGTATTAGTAATGTTATGATTAATACTTGGTTCTCTATTGTGATATAAGTATTGCTTATAGTCTTTCTTGTATGTATATGTAATGTTAATGTTGTACTGTAATATGTATAACGTTATGGTTAATGCTATGTATATGTATGTATGTATGTTTATATGCATGAATATTTATGTCTAATGTGCAACTTATTTTCTGTAACATTTATCTGCAATTCCTCTTGCAACTAATCTTCGTTCAATCTTTTAAAAGGATTCCCTAGCAGCAGAAAGCTGGTGAAAATTAGATGTTCACGTAAAACCATATATGAATATAATTTTCTATGAATTTAAAATAATTTTCCTGAGTCCTCGGAGCATTCGGATCACTAATTCATCACATCTTCGGTCAAATCACTAGTCTACTCAGACCCTTGTCATAGCCTTACCATCAACGCCCATATACCTCCTTTCGCACAGGACATACCATAGATATATTTTTTTTTTTCTTTATTCGATTATTATTTTATAATATCGTATATATATTATATTATATATATATATATAAGTTATATGCATATATACTATGCATGTTTCCGAAGATTTTTTTTAGTGGTTTGGACATCACCTCTATTTGTATATATTTAATAACTGATCTTAAATCTTTCCACCAATGTCCACCCCATTTTAGTCCCTATTTAAAAAAAATTTCAAGTTCGGAGTAGCTTTCTAATTATGATACGCGGAGAGATAAATCTAGAAGCTTATTATATATATACTTATTTTCTTATTAACGCCGGGTTTTAATAACAACTATTAACCGCTCATACACGGCTAAGAGCACTAATATTATAAGGATGGGGTTTGATGCTCATCAATTTTTTTAAGTCTGATAGCAAGTACAGGAGCCTAAGATAGAGAATAGTCTCACACTTACTCGCACTGAACCTTGACCAGTTGATATCTAGATAACTTAAGGGTCTTCTCGCTAGTTAGGTAGAGAGTCACTCTATCACTGCTGAGCCTATACAGAGGCTATTTCTGGTGCTTGATCAATTCCTTTTTTGAGTGCCCTTATAAGGAGCTCACGATCTCCGTATTGCCCGAACTGTTCCCATTATCTTCTTTTAAAAACATTATAAACTTAACTAAATCCTAAAATAATTGTTTCAGTCATTTATGAGTATATTACATGATGATTTTTTTTTGTGACTACTATTTCTCCACCAATAATCCGATACCTGAATACTATTGAGTATAAATTTTGGTTGCTACCACATAAACGTGGGTGTCCTTAATTAAAAATATAGCCATATATTAATTTTGCCCAAATTTTTATTAAATTTTTTTATCTGATAATTTCGCCCTATTTTCCGTGCCTGCAGTACTGGCACAATCTGAGTCCACACCATTGTGTCCTACTAGACAAACTTAATCTTCTTTTCCCAACACTTCATAAATCTGTCTCCAATCTCCTCTCGTTGGCAAATCTCCTGTGTTTTACTTGGGTTCTCTTCTCTACATTCCTTTCATCTGAATCTTCTCTTTCTTTTTCACTCTCTTTCAATAATAATGCGTCCGTCCCTCTACTGAATCCAGCAGTCATGGATCTTTTTTACAGCATATATTTTCCCCTCTCTATATTTTCTTTTATTCTTATCTATAATCATGATTGTTTCCCCTAATTTTCCTCCAGTTTTCCCCTCACCCCTCACCCCTCTCCCTAGGTCAATACTATTATATTTTATATATATTATATATATATCTATATATATATATTCTTATCTTATATCTCTATATATATATATTCTCTATTACATATTTACATATATATATCTTACATATATATTAATATAAAATATATATATATAATCTTACTTATTATCTTATAATTTTCTTTATATATCATATATATATATTATATATATATTATACCTTCATATATATATAATTTTATCTATATATCTATTATTATATTAAATATATATATTTTATTATATTATTATTATATATATTAACTTATTAGTAATTTATATATTAATATATTACTATATTATATATATTATATTGATATTATATATTATTATTAATTTATATACTATATATATATATATATTATATGTATCTCATATCTCTATATATATATATATATATAATATTAATATATAATATCTATCTTATCATAATATATTTTCCTTCAGACGTTTGATTTATGTAGTAAAAAATATTGGAATCCCTTTTTCTAATTTATGAATCTCTTCGTCATTTAATTAATTCCCGAGTATATTATTATTACATCATCTTATTATATATCTCTTATTTTTATATTATATATATATATATATCAATATATATCTATATCTATATATATATATATATAATATTAATTTCTATATTTTAATATATACTATATCTTCAAAACTTATATACTTATACATATAATATATCTTATACATATATATCTCTATATATCTTTATTATATATTATTATATATTATCTATTCTCTCATCATATATATATATCTTCTATAGGGTTAGTTAGTTACTCGTTCTATAGTGGCTACCTTTGGCGCGCCGTTATGGTTGTAATTAGTCTGATATACTTCTATTCGTATCCGTCGATACCGTAGCTCCGTTTATCCTCACTGCCTCACGTCACCGTATCACTTCAGTGATAGGGTAGGTACACCGTCATACTATTCTCTATATCTTACCCGCCCTGTTTCGATATACGCTTAAGGACTGTAATCTTTTACCGCGAATTGTCTAGGGCTTCGGATACTGTCTAAGGGTATTCTTCGACCGTCTTGGACTACTTACGTGATACAACTCCTGCACTGCGGTTTATTGAGTCACGGTACCTACCGGTGCCTTGGATCCGACTTGCGGTGTGCGTTTATACTAGTCAAATACATTTTTGTTTCCTTACTCTCATTGTTCTTATATTGTTATCACTCGTTAATATATCTAGCCTACTTACCGATATCTCGCCTCATTAGACTGTCTATTCCTACGCATCTACGTTACTACATGGAGTTTATCTGGGCCCCCCCCACTTATGGGCGGGCTGATGGAGATTAGTCACGCACTCTGGCAAAGAATTACGCAGGATATACTAGAACCAAGAAAATAATCAGATTTGCATGACAGGAAGGAGGTAATGTCACACTCAAATGCACGCACAGATCGAAGAAGATTGAAGATTGACGTAACAGAATAAGAAACCAGAGAGAATGTATTTTTAAAATTTGTGACGTCAACAGATCATCGTAGCAAAAGAATGACATAGTCAGGATAGTTTTTGGGACTCGCATAGCACGTTCGAACTCGGAGGTGGCGCAGTAGTCTACGCTCACTAAAATAGGTGTAGACAGAGAGACAAAATTCGAATACGGTGTGGCCCGACCGCTGCGGTTGGCTGCGTTCTGCAAAACAAGCTGGTGAGGGAACTCGATACTTATAGATGAGAATCCGATAAATAGATTGGATTCTGCTATTATCATATTTTCTACAATGTCTTATATCGAAGTGGGCTTCAGTTTATAGATATAAATTCTCGTACGCACACAATGGGGTGAGATCCTTATATAAAACCAAAGTAACACTTGGGCCTTAATTAATACTTACTTAACTAACTCGCGATACGAGTATAGTGCTGTTTGGTACATTTGTCTTACTTTATATTATGTTTTTAGCCGGCAAAGATATTTATTTAACCTACGCAGTATCTCACCTCGCGTTCTCTGTCCTCCCCTATATACCTCATATCATCATCCACTATAGCCTTTTGGTATACAACTTAGTTGCTTACTCTCTTTGAGCTTCTCACGTTCATATACTTTTGTTATTCCGCCATCTTGGTCTTAGTTTCTCACTACCTATACTTATATTATATACTAGCATTGACTGTATACACTATATATCATGTTACCTCTACCCCTATCACCCCTGCTATTACCCCCTTTAGTATCATTTTTCATATGCTTTCATTATGTCTTCTATCATTACTTATATACTATTATGCTTCATCACATACTGTACTATCTCAATATTTAGCTTCTCTCATTCTTTTTATTATTATCTGATCTAACATTTAGTCACCACGTATATTTTATAGCTTAACATCATACCTTACCAGTAGTCTTATACTATAAATACATATCCAGTCCTCATCACCTCATCCCACCCACTCTACTGTTTCTATTAATATATATATACGTGCATATCTTCATTGATAATTATATTTTAGATTTACGTCCTCTATTATATTTATTCCACTCAATTGGTACTAATAATAGTGTTTTACCTACTCGGCACTGTATTAGAGTACGATTATCTCACTTTGATGCTCACTTCGGGAGAGTCGCACTATTATATCTATCCTAATCAGACTATCATATCACTATCTACCAGTACTATATATACTCATCAACGTACCTTTCATACTTCACTTCCATTCTAGTGTATCTATTTATAAATCTACACTTGACTCTAATTTGACTATTAATAAGTAGTCAGCTATTATTATTTTACGTCACAAAATTTAGTCACTGTTTATTCTATCACATATACCTTACTATAATACAAGTAACTTATAAGTATATCATCGTTTAACTGAAGTACCCGTATAAAGCCCACCTCAATTACTATCCTCAGCTCAGCGCAAATGTAATTCTCTTGCTCTATTGCTTTCAAGTCAACATATTTTTTTATACATAACCTAATAATGCAAATAGTAAATCAAGTCAATTCAAACTATTTTGCCTTGTTTGTATTCCTAAAATATGATATACTAACTACCTATACTATAAATAGCCATGATTTATGGTAATCATATTTTAGACTCATCTTAAAGTTTAAAATATATTTGATATCAAAAGTCAATTTATTATTATTTGGAATAACATTTTTCTAATATTAGTTATTTTATTATTTATTAACTTAATTATTTTAATTATTTTAATTGCTTTGATTCCTTATGAGTTCTGACTTTATGTTTACTACTATAGGAAACACTATTAAAGAATCAGCATTGATGAGTTGTGGACTGTATAACTCTCGACTGAGATAATTTAGTAATACAGATAAATAGGAAATAATCATACTATAGATGTTTTGTATATTATTTTCATTGACAATAATATTTGACAATATTATTTATAGCTATAGTTAATAATCACTCACCAGTAACTTTTAAAGTATCCTAATAACCATAACTATCAATACCCTTATACTCCCATATACACCCAAGGATTATAATATATGATCTGTTGATTCTATATTGAATTATAAAAGTCTCAATTTCGAGTTCATTTTTTATATATAGATAAATACGTAACATATAAATAAGTTCTTAATACACAGATCAACGAATATAAAATGCTAACGTAAACATAGCTATTTTCATACATGAGAAGCAAGCTGAATGAACAGTCAGATAGTAATCTGGATACTAATGAAATATTCGAAACAAAAACTGTGAATTAGCCCATACTTCGTAGAATCTAACCTGGATAATTATATTATATAAGTTTTATCACTGTATCATACCTTATATACAGTAAATAGTATTACTAACATCAATATATAGCATTATATTTACCATAACACGTGAGCTAATTATTCACCTTTTTAGCTCACATATTCTATAATAACATGTAATTAAGTTACATAAATCTATACTATAATAATATAAAAAAACTCAAAACGGGATAATAAGGCAACATATAGTAAAGGATTTATTACCTATATGATCCAGCTACATAACTTATGAAAAACTCATATACTCATCTCTATTCAATCAAATCAATATACACAATACATAAGACTCAAATATAATATACATGCGAATTTAACTATTACAATACTTATACATACTAATAAGTTAGCGTACCGCATTATGGAGGTAGAAGTATACAACAAGTTTTTAAATTATTTCACAACATAATAATATTATAATTGAAAATTGAGATTGTTGAATACAAATATGGATTTTTGAAAACAAAACAAAAACAAAACTAATTGTTTACAAATTTTTAATTCTTATAAGACAATCGCTTGAGGATATATCATTAAATAAGTAATTTCATTTCTCACTATACATAAAGGAACTAAACTCGCATATATCCCATATAACATAATAGCATGAGAGTAATTAGATGATTTACTAAATATATAAAATATAATCTCTCCCGACGCTTTAACCCCTTTGACGAGTCATGTTAAATATATTTACATGAATATGCGTTACGATCAGCAATTGACCATAATTAATAACATCAATCCATATTATATATTTCCAATCCTCCAAGATCACATAATCACACTAATTTATTTTCATATTCAAAAAGTTTCATACATATGCAGAATCAGACAGTACTAACTGATCACACTGAACTTGAACTTAAAGTATTTATATAATAATTATAATTACACAGTCGAATACACCTGCCTGTCTCATACGCATAATAATAATAGTCAAATTTAACTATATAATAGAATAATAAGTGAATAATAAATCGATAATCACATTAATTGTATAATTGGAGTGATTGTACACAATCTCAATACTATAATAAATAGCATATTCCACAATAATCACCATATAGATACAGAATAATCTATAATTCAATTGTAAATTATTAATAGTCCTCCAATCGTAATTAAGTTATAATCACGAAATTAATACGTTACGAATATTAGTAACGTATAAATAGTTTAATTATTTATATTAATATTTATTTTAGAGTGGACCGACATCTATGGTTTAATAAATAATATAATAATAATTTTCAGATGAACAACCGGCAGCAATTCACCATAAAAATACAACTGCTTCCTCAGGAGGTTCAACATCATCTGCAAACAACACTTCATCTCAGATATCCTCTTCCTCCTCCTCTTCCTCCGCCTCATCTTCCTCTTCGTCATCCTCATCGTCTTCTTTCATCAGCAATTCATCTTCATCTGTGACTCCACCATCATCTTCACCAAAACTCAATCTTCCTTTAATACAAGCCTTTTTGCGTCAATTTTTATAAACTGCGCGTCTCTATCCTAATATCATAGATAGCCTGACAACCAACTCATTCATACATACATAATAATATCAATAAATGCAATAATAATAATAAGTACATAATTAAAATGACATTAATATAGACACTATATCATCGATTATACTAATATTAGAGCACAATACGCAGCACAAATATTCTCTTCATTCTAAATTATTCCTTTTTTATTCGATCTTTTCGTAAAAAATTATTTGCGAATTACGTAATTTTTGTTTTTATTTTCTCAAATGAATTAAAAGACCGGATTTGCCGCCACAACAGACTCAGTGACCTTGCTCTCTATATATATATATATATATATATATATATATATATATATATATATATATATATATATATATATATATATATATATATATACTTATAATATATATATATATATATATATATATATATATATATAAATATATATATATATATATATATAATATATATATATCTTATAACTATATATATATATATATATATATATATATATATATATATATATATATATATATAATAATAATATATACCTTATATATAAATATATATATATATATATATATATATATATATATATATATATATATATATATATATGTATATATATATATATATATATATATATATATATATATATATATATATATATATATATATATATATATATATATATATATATATATATATATATATAGATATATAAATACATATAAATATTATATATATATATATATATATATATATATATATATATATATATATATTATATATATATTTATATATTCTTTATATCTTTATATATATATATTAACCTTAATATGTATATATATATAACAACATCATATATACATATATATATATATATATATATATATATATATATATATGTATATATATATATATATATATATATATATATATATAATAATATGTATATATATATATATAATAATATATCATATATATATATATATATATATATAAAGTCATATAAAATTACATTCTAATAAGATATTCTTATTTTGTTCCCAGCCTTTCACTATTGTGAGGAGGAAATGACCTCTTCTTCCAAGTTCCTTCGTCTGACCCTGATGAGCGGTTGCGTTGCACGTTCATTTCTAACCACATTCCATCCACGTGGTCTCCGTCCTTCATATTCGACCTTCATTCCATTGTCTGTCTCTCTGAGCTTCTTTATCCTTCGAATAACCACTCAAGGACGTCTTGACCGGATTTCAAAGCGGTCTTCTAATTGGAAGGCAATCCTCAATACTTCTTATAGGTTATTTTTATTGCTACAGTAATTTTTGTCATCAATAAACGAGTATATTAAAAAATCTATAGAGTAAATTTAACAGGATTTATTATCAAGCCTCAACATCCTTTAAACAACATCAATTTGCCTCACAAATATGAAGCTACTTTTTAATTGATATTTCTTTTTTTCACCCAATTACAGTAATGAATATAATGAATAACATTTTACGTTGAAACAAACTTATAATCTGTATATTTGTTTTATTTTTTTATTCTCTTCCTTTTAACTTTGATATTATATAACTACATCTTTCAAATTAGATTTCATTATGTTCATCAATTTTATACAACTCTGCCCTTTAAAGAGTCACATTAATTAAAACTTTCTTGTCAGTTAGAGAAAACTCTTAACTTATACAATAAACAAACTCTACCACTTTTATCCATTATTGTAATATAGCAATAATTTCATACTTAATGCCTTTCGGATCGTCTAGTGTAAATAGAGAAAGCATATATAAATAGACATCTAATATAACTTTCATACGCCATACATGGTGACATTATTAGGGGACATAGTATATATATATATATATATATATATATATATATATATATATATATATAATAGCACATATATATATATGAATAACTATATAGATGATGTTGCATATGTGTTTCCATATAATATGGTAATATACATAAAATATAGATAATATATATATATATATATATATATATATATATATATAATAATATATATATATATATTATGATCTAACGATATCACATATCTTATATTCTTCTCATATATATATAATATATATATAATAATAATAATATAATATATATGTATATATATATATAATATATATATATATATAATAATAACAATATATATATATAATAATAATAATATATATGTATATCTATATAATATATATATTATTCATAGATCTACGTTACACATCTCTTAAAGGTATAATATATATATATATATATATATATATATATATATATATATATATATATATAAATATATATATATATATATATATATATATATATATATATATATGTAAGCAAATGATATTGGAGGAAATAGATGAACAAATGTTTCGCTGACTTTCATCAGTAGGATATATGAAGCAATAGACAGCGATTAAGAGTAGAATCAAAGATTTCGACGGAGAAGGGGTGAAGCTGCATAGGAAGATGCGTCTCTCGAATCCAACTTATAAAAAGGATGTTTGCAATTAGTGACTTCAATCGAGAAGAATATATTTTAATAGAAATGTTTGAAGCAATAATTTTTATCCTAAAAAGAAATTGAAACTTAATTAATAAATGCTTGCAAGAACACAAAATCATTGATAAATTGGACAAATATTAATGACACATTATAAAAAAATAAAGTCTTTTGAAAATTAATAACAAAAAATAAGAATTAACTTTATACTTTAACAGTCACATAAACAATTCGAATTTAAGAGTTTTTTTTTTATCACTACTGATTATATCCAAGAAGTTCAACCACGAGTAAAAATATGTTATGAATAGGAAAGTCCTCTATGTATGACAATTGCAGATTATGAAGATGAATTTGATAGAAAAAGAGCCCTTGGTCTGTTAAAAGCGCTCTAAAAAATCAGGCTATTTCAAAGCAACATTCAAACAACTTAAATATATTAAAATGACATATCAACAATGTGTGTTATTTGATGAAAGTAATAAAATTCATATCAAAAGATTTGTTAGACAGTGATATAAAATCTCATATTTACTCTATTTTTTGCAGTATTAGAGAAATTATTCAGAACACTAAATTGGGGAGAAATTAGAAATGAAATGGTAAGTACCTAAATAATTAATTTAAGATTTCCTGATGATAAAAAGTCTTGGTCACACTTCACAGCAGATACTGGGATTTTACGAAGAAAAAGTACTCAGCTTGAAAGAGACAACAAAGCAAAAAGATTGTCGAACCTCCTTTGGGGTTGAGCCACTGTATATTGCAACTGAGTTACAGAGAGAAGGCTACAGAGAGGTTACCGAAAGAAACTTAGATACCGAAGGAGGGAAGTTTAGATATCAAAGCTTGGTACCAGATTCTATCAAAAGTTATCGATACTTCAGAATATCGCCACAGGAATGATTCACCGAATGCCAAAAAACATAGAACCAAGATTCAGGAAGAAGGGCTATTTCTATCATTATGGAAGCCATACTGGTGGTTAGAGATAAGATTAGATGATTTAAGATGTTTCCAAATATTCCCATTAAGGATTGATTAGAAAACCTTAGAAAGAACAGTGGCTAAAGAGAAACGACTATGGTTAGAAGGCTGAAGGGGGATCCCCTCCATTAGGCTCAGGCTGATTGAGCCACACGCTTTCAGCAGGAGTTAAAAATTAAAGTTGATCTATAGGCATAAACTCAACTTTTTACCAAGGCAGAGTACAAACTTAGAAACCCGAGTTTTGAGGATCACATTAGGGATACCGTTAGGGTCGTATGCCTTATTCGTGCTAAACTCGGAGAGATCAGAAATAACATCTTTAGAGGATATAATTATGGTATGCAGAAATGAATAGGAGGGAGGTGGACAAGGAAGAATATCTCCAGAATCGTCAGGAGTAAAATTAGAGGATAAAGTTTGAGGTAAAGGTTAAATTTTGGAAGAAGGCAAGGCAAATTGCCGTTAGAAGACACAAGAAGAGAGAAAGAGGAAGAAGCAATTAACATTTTTTTTTCTTTTTTTATTTGCAAAATGACAGTAAGAAAGCGAGATAGAAGACCAAAAATGATTGTAACGCTTTCAACGGAAAGAAATTTACATTATATATATATATATATATATATATATATATATATATATATATATATATATATATATATATATATATATATATATATATATATATATACTATATATATATATATATATATATATATATATATATATATATATATATATATATATATATATATATATATATATATATATAACATATATATATATATATATATATATATATATATATATATATATATATATATATATATATATATATATATATATATATATATATATATATATATATATTTATATATATATATAACATATATATATATATATATATATATATATATATATATATCCTCGTAGAATATATAAATATATATGTTTATATGAATGCAGATACCTCTGAAGACGCTCTTTTAAAGACAATTTCTATTTGTTATCATAAACGTCGGCAGTTAGAAACATTTCTTTAAAATGATAAAGACAAGTTTTTAAAGCAGTCGAAAGAAGTAAAGAAAATGAAAGAAAATATTACAAATGTTAGCAAAGCAGTCACGCAAACACACACGCACACACTCACACCCTCTCTAACACACACATACACACACACACACACATACTCACTCAAACTCATTCTCACATTAGAAATTCGGCGGTGTTCTCAATTTAAAAATGAAGGATTTTATTTGCTATTTGTTTTTCCCATGCTAATTATTATTATTATTATTATTATTATTATTATTATTATTATTATTATTATTATTATTATTATTATTATTATTATTATTATTATATTATTATTATTATTATTATTATTATTATTATTATTATTATTATTATTATTATTATTATTATTATTATTATTATTATATTATTATTCTTATTATTATTATTATTATTATTATTATTATTATGTGTGTATTATTATTATTATTATTATTATTATTACTGTATTTTTTTTTAACTATTTTTAAAACTGCTATTACTCGTACATTTATTTAATATTATTATTATTATTATTATTATTATTATTATTATTATTATTATTATTATTATTATTATTATTATTATTATTATTATTATTATTATTATTATTATTATTATTATTATTATTAAAAAGGAAAACGAAAATTAGCTAAAAGGAGAATGAGAATTAGCTAAAAGGAAAATGAAAAATACCTAAAAGGAATATGATAATATCCTAAATGAAGAATAATTCTTAGCTACAGGAGGATGAGATTTAACTAAAAGGAAAATGAAAATGATGAAAAATAGGTAAAAGGAGCATGAGAAAATAGCTAAACGAAGGATGATAATTTGCATAAAGGAGAATGAAAAATAGCTTAATGTAGGATGAAAATTAGCTAATAGGAAATCAACATGATTGAGATATGAAGCAATTCAAAATAGATGAGAAAGATAATTAGATTTATAAAAGAAACAAAAATTATTTTTATGATTAATTAGAAACACAAAAGGAGTTAAACGTTAGGTAACACATAATTAGAACGTCTGAAAATTCTCTTTCACTGTCGTCCGGTTATTGTAGGCTTATTCCTTAATGACGTTGGTGGAGCTTGGAAATAAAATGAAAGGGGATGATATACACTCTCATAAAACTCATAACGAATGTGACATCAAATGGTCTGACTAGATACACAGTTATTAACTGTTGCTTTACAACAGACCTACTTTAAATATTTTTTGTTTCTGAGGAGAACAATTAAATTTTTTCCCCCAAGGAACCCCCATTAATTTTATTTCCACTGACCACCAAGATTTACCTCAAGATTTAAAACCCTATTTAGTAAAAAAAAATCATTTAAAGTTCTCATGAATGATCTTATGATATTTTGAGAGAAAAGAACATTTCTATATAACAATCAAAAAAATATGGAGAACTACGGAAAAATGGAGAACATGGAAAAATATGGAGAACAATAAAAAAATGATTTATTTCAAAAAAACTTCCGAAACCCATTATCAGAAAAGAGAAGCTTTACACACGAGCAAAGCAAATAAAATTTGTTCAATGATTCCGATTCTTTCATGATTTCGTTCGTTCATTCATTCGATTTTCTATTTTAACTGCAAAAGATCAGAACATTTCTTCGAGTATTCGGTCGCGAACTACATTATAGGTAAAGAGCCGCGACAGTCAAGATAAATTCCCTTCCTCAATAAGAGCCAAAAACCCGTGAAGTGTCAACTTATGGATATATATATATATATATATATATATATATATATATGCGATATATCTGGACCTCTGCGTCTACTGAGATACTATATATACCTCCTCCTCATATATATATATATATATGCTACTATATATGCTATATATATATATATTGGATTATAATATATCAAATTCGCTGAGTTAACAGTAACCGGGCGCTCTATCCACTAGGCCATCCACGTTCCCCTCAAAAAAAACTTTTCAGGTCTATCTTATAAAGCCCCCGGTCTTTTCCTCCCATAAAAGAATTGATGAAATGAGGAATGAGCCTG
Organism: Trachelipus rathkii; assembly: GCA_015478945.1. NCBI lineage: Eukaryota > Metazoa > Arthropoda > Malacostraca > Isopoda > Trachelipodidae > Trachelipus > Trachelipus rathkii. Next base: position 40,428 of record JABUQX010059504.1, on the reverse strand, counting down.
TTATAGAGCTGTGTGATCTGAAGAAAGGCGTGCATGAGAGATTAAATGAGAGTGTATTAAAATGATTTGGTCATATGGAATGGATGGAAGAAAGTTGGTTGTTTAAGAGGGTTTAAAGAGGTGATGGTGTTGGGAATCGACTGGCTGGAGAGTGTATGAAGCAGGGCTGCGGAGCCACGGCAAATTTTTCAGCCCGGCTTTCCAGCTTCCAGCTCCAGCATTTTAAAGTACTGACTCCGACTACAAACATTTTAAAATTACCCGGCTCCGACTCCGGCTCCGGCTCCAGCATTTTAAAATTACGCGGCTCCGACTCCGGCTCCGGCTCCGGCATTTTAAAATTGTTCGGCTCCGACTCCGGCTCCGGCTCCGACCCCTTGTTATAATTCCTTCTCCATTTACAGTCATGAAATCATTAATTCTGATACAAAATTTTGAGGGTATGATGAAATTAAATGTTTGTTAAGGACATCTTTATTAACTTAGAATTTAAAACTTAGAAAATATTTTATAGAAAATAAGAATTTTAAGAAATACAGAAAAGGAATCATTCACTTTCTTCCTAAATTTTAATATAATTCCTCTTTGAACGATGAACTGCCTGTACAGTTACGTAATATAATTTTATTATTTTTTTTCCTAAAAAGAATAAAAATCATATTTTAAATAATAATTCTCTGTTATATTATAAAATCTTTAAAAATATATAAATATAATTTTATTAAAAAATTATATATATATATATATATATATATATATATATATATATATATATATATATATATATATATATATATATATATATATATATATATATATATATATATATATATAATTCTTCTTTTTATATATTTATATATATATTTTATCTCTATATATACTCTTTATTTTCTTTCTCTATATATATCTTTCTCATATATATATATATATATATATATATATATATATATATACCTCTCTATATATACCTAAATTTAAATAATTTCCTTCTTTTAAAATAATTTCTCTTTGAACAGCCCGACCATATGTAATATAAATTTATTCAAAACAATTGTTCTTAAAAATAAAACCATCAATAAAATCCTCCTTTAACGATGTCCTTAGATCCGATTTTATTATTTTTAAAGCAGAAAATAAGCTCTCAACATTCACTTGAATAGGAGGCAAAGCTGTAATTGTGCAAGCGGCATCTTGCAAAATTTTAGGATAGCAATTGATTGCCTCTTTAACTGATAACTTTGATTTCCGGTCGATTTTCATTATTCCATCTAATGACTTATGGAATTCTACCTTTTATTTTTCTAGAAGATATTTAGGTTGAATGTCTTTTACTAGTAGATTGTCTTTTTAGTTTTTTCAATCGCTTTTCTGCATGCTCCAATTTTTCCCATTATCTGGCAAATGTGACTTCTTCATCTTCATCTGACAAAATTCTACAAGGGAGGATTCCTGAAACTGCTGAACTATCTGACTCCGGCCCAGATTTCTGTTCGATAGCGTTATTCATTTTAAGTCCTAGTTCACAAAGAACCCTCCTAGCTTTAAATATCAGATCTTCAGTTCTGGGAAAGATTCTAAACAAAGATTGTCGACAAAAATATTTTATTTTCAGTTAACATTCTTTCCCTTCTTTTCATGGAATTTATTTGTGATTTGCTAAAATCCGTTCTCTATAAAAAAATTTCCTGCAGTCAAGTCTTCTGATTGAATATTTTTTGTTGTAAAGTATGGGTGTTTTAATAATTCTTCGAGTGTTTCGATTTGTTCCCACTGACTGTCGGAGAGAGAAAGTTCAGAAGTACCGGCAGCCATCATACTACTACTATAATCTTTTAGTTGCAGAAGCCTTTAGACTTTAGAGCATAAGACATGTACTTCCCCATCTTGTCTCTTGACCTAAGATTGCCACTTTTGCAGCTTGATTCTTTAGAACTTCCATTAATTTTGGGGTACGTGCTGCTTTTGCTATTTGTCTCGCCCTGCTTATAAGATTTGCTCTATGAGTATTGTGGAGACCATCACGCACTGCTAACTGTAAAGTATGTGTGCAATGTTAACGTTATCGGAACATAGTCTTTTCATAGTTTTATCAAGTTCATTCTGAAAACAACTATTACTTCTTCGTTTTGACATTCAATAAAATCAGTATCACATTTACCAATTTCCTATTCCTCACCCTCATTGTCCTTATTTAATTTTTCAATCGTACTGATCATGTTTGATGCGTTATCCGTAACTAAGCTAATTACTTGTCTCTTGTTATTTCGAATTCTTTTAAGATGTCAGTAACAAATTCTTGAATATATTCGCTGAAATGTTGAGTATTTTTTCTTTTACTGCTAACGTTTTAGAAATATTGTTTTTATCTTCGTCCACATATATAAAATTATTGACAAAATAATTTAGCTTTGCCCATGTGTAAGTATCCATTTTTAAATGCACAAAGCGTCCCTTTATGCAATTTTTAAGCTTATTTTTTTGTTTATTTTTTCTTCTAGAACTATTTTACAAATATTTTCCCAGTCTAAAGGGACTTCCAGTTTCTAAGCCATGTCTCCACACAGTGCTTTAAATCCTGGTTATGCAAAGAAAACTAATGGGTCACTATCTTTAACAACCATTATAATCAATTGTATTTTGAATTTTTCACTTAACATAGACAGAACAAGTTTATGGCAACTGAAAAAGTTTCCACTTTAGTCTCAGTTTTTGAAATTAAAGGTTTATCCTGATTACCTTTAGCTTCACCTTTCTTTTTAACAATTGCAGCAATGTCTGGATGATAGCGTTTTAAATGTCGCATTAATTTAAAGGATCCAATAGATGTATTGTGACCCCATGAGTAACTGGTAGTTAGGTAGACTCTTTTGTGCATGATCGAACTGACTGTTTCCAATCAACTGTGTTAACTATTTCATATTGACAAAT
>JABUQX010059504.1:30000-32500 GCA_015478945.1 Trachelipus rathkii | reverse complement strand
ATATTATTTATATTTTTTTATATATTTATATATTTATTATATATATTATATATATATTTATATATATTTTATATATATTATATATTAATATATATGGTTTTGGATAATTGGTTTAGAGCGGACAACGTATCATTCAATCCATATCTCAATAATACTACTTAATAGCCACATGGTATAAAGGAATACTATTGCTCTGGTGAATGCTGGTCCAATTTAGGGCGAAAAAATGTAAAAAAAAAAAAAAATAAAAAAAAAAAAATATATAAAAAAAAAAAAACTACAAAGAATTTTTTGATACTATTTTTGAATCCTTGGTAAAATTTTGATGATATGGAAAATGTAAAAAAAATAAAAAATTAAAAATATTATGCCCTGTTAATAATTATAGTAATATGATTAGAGAGCCTATTTAGAGACCTTTTATTGGTTACTCGTTAAAATAAATAGACTTTCTATTAAATTTGCTTTTTTTCTTTTACTAAAGAATACCCCAAGGGTATACCGCACCGATGGCAGGAGTCGGGGTCTCTCGGCCTTCCGGGGAACTACGGGGTAGGACTAATTCCCCCCCTCCGGGGAGGGTCTCCGGAACCCCCGCTCTTTGGTATTTGGGTGTCGCGGGGGTTCCTCCGCCCCTCCCCTACGGGGTATGGAAAACGTCCCCCCCTGTGTTCCCCGTCGGCTCGAGCCCCCTACATTGACGTGTAATACCTTTACAAATAATATATATATATATATATAATATTATGTCCCCTGCTCCTAAAAAAAAATTAGCCAATATTTATTTTATTTATTTATTTATTTATTTTTTTTTTACATTTTCCTAACTAAAATTTTACAAGGATTCCAAAAAATGTATTCCTTTTCGCTGTAGCTATTGTAGTTTTTGAGATATGATTTTTTTTTTTTTTTTTTTTTTTTTTTTTTTTTTTTTTTTTTACAGTTTCGCAATAAAATTTTGCCAGGATTCCAACAATGTATTCCTTTTCCCTGTAGCTATTGTAGTTTTTGAGATATGGATCGATTATAGTTGTCGCTCTAAACCAAATATCACCTAAAAAACAAAAAATTTCACAATTTTAACTCTGTATGAATAAAAATATTATAATAAGTGAGCTTCCACACACCTTTAAGAATATTTAAATTTTTTTTTTAGATTATTATTTAAATCCTTACTTAAACTAAAATCTATAAAACTAATAATTCACCTCACTACACCCTTATGTTATAATTTATTTCACTTTCCATTAAACTAAACTTATATTATATTAGTAATTCATTTCACTTCCATTATTTTCAATAACTAGTATCTAATTTTTTATAAAAAAAAGTTCATTCTTTTAAACTATGAGGTTGGTTGCTGTTCATTGTGTTTGTTTTAGTTGATTTTAAAATAAAATCGGCTTTAGCTTAACTGGATGTTGATAATCAACAAGAGCCTATATATATATATATATATTTATTATATAGGTATATATACTATAATATAATATTATATATAATATATATAGTATAATATATATATATATATCAATATATAATATATATATATATATATTATATATATATATATATATATATAATATATCTATATAGTATTAATAATAATAAATATATATAATATCATATATATATATATTACTATATATATATATTATATATATATATAAGTATACTACCCTATGCATACTATATACATAATATAATACTATATATATATTATATATATATTATATATATTATATATATATATAGGCAGATTTGTCAGGAAACTGTACTTGTGATAGTGAGGATATAGTCAAAACACCTCACAAGGCTAGCGTACAACCTGAACCTCCTACGTTTCCTGATCACAAACTGGTATAATAATGAAAATTAATTTAGGTTAAGTTAGGTTAGGTTAGGTTAGGTTAGGTTTAGGTTTAGGTTAGGTTAGGTTAGGTTAGGTTAGGTTAGGTTAGGTTCGTAGGTTAAGTTAGGTACCTCTCGCGTAGTCACAGTTACAGTTTCTCACAATATTGCCATATTTGTATATAATATTAATATAGAAAGATAGGGCACTACTACCTATACGCATAAATATATGTACTTATATATAATATATAAATAATAATATATATATATAATAATATATATATATATATATAAATATATATTTTATTGACCATATATAAAGATATTTATATTATATACCTTATATATATATTATTTTTTGATAGTAATATGGTTTTGGAAGCTGGTATCGGTCAGTTGGGGTTGTTGGTTGCGAATGAAGAACAGCTGGGCGAGAAAAGGAAAGTAAGAGAATGAGAAGATCTAGGGTAGAGACTAAGAAGAAGGCTTAAAACTTCAATAGAACTACTTCATAAAGTTCTAGAAGGATTTCTGTGTGAGGAAAGATTTGAGACCAGAGTTTTATTAAGTGGTAGCTACCAAATTGATCAAAATCTCCATAAAATATTTTAATTTACTGAATGGGAAATTTAAAATGAAAATCATA
>JABUQX010059504.1:20000-25000 GCA_015478945.1 Trachelipus rathkii | reverse complement strand
CCACATAAAACCTCCAAAGACCTACTACCTACTCACATAAACCATCATAACATAAATACATCCTACATAACACACACACACACTACATCTCACCACACTACCATACCTGACGACAAAGCTTTAAAAAGTAAATCACCAAATCACCAACAAAATACTATCATAACCTACAATACCCCACAAAATACCAAAATACATAATACATTCACACACCATACAAAAGAGTCTTATATACATACTTAAGGCATACACAACTCCACAATTAAATATCTATAATACCTCCCACTACAATAACACAATATAAATACACTCTACTCTAAAATACACACATCACACATACACATAACGAAAACCCCTCTATTATAAATAATTAAATCATAACACCTAAAACACCCACTATAATACAATATACCTAATCACAAATATATAATTAATATATAATAAATAACTCCCAAATCTAATAAATATATCAGACATACGACAAACATAAACATTCCACCGCTACACACACCCATCTCACCTCACATACCAACACACACATCACAATATTATATCAATAACCCACTACATATTATCCACAACACAATAACCATTCATCAACCTACCAACTAAATACTAATCAAATACTATAAAAACAGCATTAATTAATTATATGTAATTAATCACACCCACTCAGCCGCTCACCCTTCAAACAAACTCACAACTATATATATATATATATCCACTCACTACCTCACCCAATACATACTCATATCACACATCCACTCACAACTAACTCCAACATACACATAACAGATACAGAGGAATACATCCATCCTCTAACGCAACAACAACAAACTCCTACCTCTACTACCTCAAAATCAACACAAATACCCAAACATACACATAAATACAACAAATCAATATACTATACAATACATAAACAACTACTTAAAATAAATACACAACACACCCACCCTCTCTAAATTATAACACAGTAGTAAACTAAACTACATCAACCGACACACTACTATACCACTATCTAAGATACCCACACAACTCACATAAATATAACACTCAAACAAAAATAACTCAACTCACAACAAAGCCACCCACAACACATAACATAAAACACAACTTAACCACAACTACTATCATACCTAACATAGTATAACCAATCCATATCATCCACCTGATACCACACTTCATCACCTACCCAAAATACTAATCATACTCACATCAGAACTACAACTACTACTATCACACCTATACACAAACCATAATACACTAACCCCAGACACAATAACGATATATTAAGTATTTTTATATAGTAGTATATATATATATATAATACCATAATAAATCCCTAACTATCAACACACACTCAATTAAACTAACAATTACAAACAACCTCACATCCACAATAATACCACACTAATAACAAATACTAAATACAATAACTATTTAACACACTAGTCGGAATATATATCTATACTATTAAAAGTCCCAATACTACAATACAGCTCACTAACAATCACTTCGACGTACTTTAAACTAATATCACACTACATCTCAAACAAAATAACGATCATACATATAAATAACTACCTAACTATAATATATACACATATCACCCATGATTAAACTAAACACACATCCATACACACCCTAAACATCCATATAAACACTACAAAACAAACTGTACTATTCAAACTCCAATATAAGTACTATTTAATACACCAAATCACAAACTAGATTACTTATCCCAATAACCAATCATACCATACACTCAAACTCATATCTACTTTCACATTAAACACAACATCCATACTTAATAATACTTCCTTAATACACTAATCCATTATAAATCATAAATATAAACTCACAACGACACTAACCTACACTCATCTCTACACACATACTCATACACCAAATTCACTTTCATATATCACTAATTAAATCACTAATATAATAACAGACTACTCTCATATCATTATACAACTAAACTTAAATTACCACCTCTAATAACCTATACAAAGCAAAACTATTACAATTTATATACTTACTAACGTTATCTAACAATACCCAAACTATATAACATACATCTCTAACATCTTATTACAATATACCTAAGTATTAACATATTATTACTATCACCATATAATTTTATACTAAGCATCATTATTACACATCTTGTAAACTCCATTGGTAAAGGCATATATCATATATATCACACATTAATGACGTAATAAGTATAATGAGCATCACAGTATACCAATCAGATTCTTAAACGACATACATATATAAGCACTAATCGACATTCCAGGATATTTATTCTACTATCTTTATACATCGTACTACCTCATCTGACGAACTTATAAATATCATCTATCTGTAAGACGTCATCTCCATCACTCACATATGATATATGACTATCTCACAATCTACTAGTACTAGACCATCATGCATAAGTCATATGATTGATATTACGTCATGATTATGTGAATTCACATATTATATTTACTCGTTATATCACTTCTCTGATCACAGATTGATTTATACTGTCTTGCACCACACAAACGATATTACTTACCTACCCTAGACACTCATGCACTGCCACATTAAATAATCTCGCACAATGATCTTCTATTACATCATATTGAATAGATCTTACCCTACGCTCATCCATTAGATAGTACGATTATATCATCAACATTATATCCCGACTATCATACTACATATTACCTTATATAATATTATATATTCCATATACTACCCACATCCGATACCTCCTTATTATCCTGCCATATACCATAATCTATGTATCCATCTCTATAACCACAGATATATATTACATTCAGAATATCTATTAAATAGAAAATCTCAATCACATTCCAGTACATTCGATATGCTACATCATATCTTTCCCTATCTCACGCACTACTCTAATGTAAGATAAATATCTACTTTTTTATATTTACGATAATACTAGTATACTCATAACCATGCACTCAGATCCTCATGTAAGACCGAGATGAAGAGGGAAAATAGCATAAAATACCAACTTAATAAGATATACTATAGAAGGAGATATAAGAAATAACAATAGATATATGACTACAATCCATATACATAGTACATCCTATATATTACTGTACATATCTGATTACAATAATCACATCTGACATATATACCTAAGATATCAGTTACTACGATTAAACATGTATATCTAGATTACTCTGACATACACTATTATATTTTCTCATATCCCTAGTAGTTGGATAATTATTATACCAGACTTATATCTACTGTATTACAACTTCTCCATGGTATATCATGTAAAGAATATTTCAAACCTCTAGATGACATAACGATCATCCAACTATGTCTTTACCACTCCTCTCACTCAGAAACATACACTATACTCATATCCATAATAGACCATCCTTAATCATTTTACAATCCATATCACTTATCTCTTTCCGACACAGATGAATTCCTATTCTGTCCAACAATAAGTCAGTTCCAACCTAGAAAACTCTTACAGACAATCTTCAAGGCAAGAGCTTTTTCCCTTTTTTGATTGTTTATTGTAATAATTTAATGAGTAGTAACATCTCATGCTTGGCTTAAACAATTAGGGCCTACAACGCATATTTATAAACGAATTGATCAGATAAGGATTACAGAATACAAAAAAGAAATAATAAAAATTTATCTTAATAAACTTTCATTAAAGGCATTTCTCAAATTAGATGTGTTTTTAAATAGGAAAGGAATTAGAAACGTATCCTTCACTCTACAATATCTTTAATATACTCAGTGCATGCCTAAGCTACGCACATTTTTTTGAAGCAAAACATCGCACCACCCTAAGCCCAGCAATCTTCCACTTTTATCGGAGATAGCTAAAACCAGCCTCCACAGTGAGCCAATATTATTTAATTCACTCATAATACGACATCAAGACAGCACAATGACATACTCTTAAGAAACATCCATAATTAATCATCAAATACAACAAACAAAATACTTCAATAAATCAACCCATCACATTAATATAATCCATCATACACACATATAAAGCGACATATGAAATATTCATATTCATACTACATATATAACAAATACCCCACTATTAATCATAACAAAACCCAACCTACTACTCTCACTACACACACACATAAACTAATCATCACCTCTTCACCAACACCACACATCCCATAATATACATTACTACACTATAAACAAATACACCAAAAAACCCATAACCACACCTACAACAAAAAAAAAAACAAATATCAAATAAACATAATAATCTATTAATAAGCACGCAAAGACACATTTATGACCGAGGCAAACACACATGAAACACATAATAATTGCACAAAATCAGTTAAGGAGCACAACAGATCACCAACACCAGGATCCATAAATACACAACACTGACAACACATAGAGATATCATAAATAAAGAGCACATCAGATAATCGATCCACGCCTAAAAAAAGATTCAACTCTCATTGACAATAAAAAAACATACATACAATACTATATTACTAACATATTCACACATGTCAAATCTATATACAACCCAAACTAACCACTCAAATCAATATATAAAATCACATACACCTAAATACTATAAATACATATAATAATAAACTAATATTATAATAATAAATAATAATAAATGATAATAAGAGAACAATAGAGGACAGCTTATTGCAATTACAATATGCCTAATTATCGTCTGTCCAAGCATTTTTGTTCATTTCTCAAGCCTATTCAACCAATCAATTTACTGTCACAAATTGGAACCAGTTTATCCAGGAAGTCTCTGACCTTCAGGCCCAAAATACTATCATCGTAAGCTTTTACGTTGAACCTTTATTTACCAACGTTCCGTTACAGGAAACCATTCGTGTCACTACTGATTTGGTCCGACAATCTACGAGGGAGGAGGAAGAGATAGAATACGGATATCTGTTATCTTTGGCGGTTTCCGAATCCTACTTCATATT
>JABUQX010059504.1:7500-15000 GCA_015478945.1 Trachelipus rathkii | reverse complement strand
GGCTGGCTGAAAACATTTTTACATGATTTACGCCCTAACTAATCTTGACAATGTGTTTTCAACATGAAACAATAAACTTCCATCATATATTCTTATTCCATCGACCTTGATTTGCCACCTGTGGTGTAGAGCTCTTCGAATTTTCAGGGTAATAAACGTCCTTTGCCTCTGATGTAGCGCTGACAGAATTATCTTCAGTAACATCTTTCAAAACAGCAGGTGGAGTTGGCACTGGAATATCTTCGCAGTGAGGCACAGGTCTCACTGCCGATGGAATGTTTTGGTATTCTATTACCTTTATGTTGACGTTGTTAAGGCCACCAACATTGATACTTCCAAAATAGCAATTGTCAGTATGGTTTGTCAGTCTATCCACAACATAGTTCTTGCCACAACTCTAATTTTCAAATCTTCAACACAAACTTCTACAAACTTTATGTGGTGCCCAATTTTTGTCCTGATCACCAATTTTCATGCAAAAATAAGCATAATTAAACATTTTTAACAGAACTGGTAATATCTCCTCTGTTTAACGCTATCAAAACTACCACATATATAATAAAACATAATTACACAATGTTTTTGCACTTTCGTGAACCAAAATTTGAAAAGAAAATCATTAAAAATATACAAATAAAATCCTTTAAAACAAAATAGGAAAAGGCCACAAACGTGATGCTTGCGAAACAGCTTTTAGAAGAAAGCTGAACCACTCGTCTTTTTGACATTGTATAAATATATTCAATTGTTTTTTTTTTTTTTTTTGTAAAAAAAAAATGTTTATATATTAATATATATATATATATATATATATATATATATATATATATATATATATATATATATATATATATATATAATATATATATATATATATATATGTATAGCATATATATTTATGTAGCAATAACGCCTTAATAATAACCAACCTTAACCACAGCATATACTAACTATATGTATATAGTAATATGTATTTTATATAACATATATCTAACCCAATATATATAGCTAACTAATATATATATAATCTACCACCAGCTTGCTTTAGGATGCATCCATTTTTTAGGTGTAACCAACCATATATATATCAGCGCAACAGTAATAATATATGTATATAATAATAATAACTAATAATATATGTATATATGTTCCGTTATATTGACGGACCAGTCTTGAGGTGAGAGCAAGAGTGATCAGGCTCGGTTGCCTTGGACAGTTTAAACAAAGACAGATACCTGATTACGGATCAGATCAGCAGCAAAACCATTAGAATTATATGCTTTTTATAAAACCATCGAAAATCATCAATTCGATAAATGTAATTATTTCCTTTTCAACTATTTTGATGAAATTATAAAAATGTCAACACCTTTCTCATTTAAATCCAATTTTATAAGAAATTGCTATTGAAACTATAAAATAGACTTAGACACAAATCACATAATCGAAACACTCTGTTCTACTCTTACTCAACTATATATATTAATCTTCACATATAAAATCTATTTAATTTTCTGCTTTTCTTATAAAATGTTCATAAAGACATTTCTCTACCTTCCATGATAATCAGGATTATAATATATATATATATCATATATATATGTATATATATATACTTATATATATATATAGCATATATATAAGCACCTTCTTCTTCTTCTTCTTATATATGCAACCAGCCTTATATATATGTAACCAGCAACTGTGACATGTATACTATATGTATATATGCATATGTAACCCACCATATGCTGCATACAGCAGCCATACATATACACTCAAATTACTCTTTCTCCACACCGCTGTATGCTCTGCTCATCTATATATAATATATCTTTATATACTGCTATATACATATAATAACTTACTTATATATATATATATATATGCTGTATATGATTTAGTATATCATGTAATATATGTATATATAATATATAAATGTTGTATATATATATGTATATGTAGCCTAATGTATATAACTGCTATCATATGTAACAACCTTGGCAGCAGCCAACCATGCATATGGCGCCCATGCAATGGCCAGCCAGCTCAGCACGCCCGCTGCTATGGCCTTATGTTTACTTGTGTGACCATATATGTATGTATGTGCGTATAGCAGTGTGTATGAAATATTATTAGAAAAACTGTTTTATTTAATTTGATCTTTTATAATGTGTGTATGTAGTGCCAACATGTATATATATATATGTAACCAACAATAACCACTACTATACAATATATTATATGTATAACTCTTCTATATATATTTGCTAATAACAATAACAGCAACGTAGTAATAACTGGCATATGCTATATATTGCTATGTATGAAATCAGCAGCCAATAGTAATATATAGCATATATGTATATATATATCTTTATCTATTAATCAATAATACAATAACAATAGTAATAATAACCAATATATGTATATATGTAGCCAACCAACTCCTTATGTATATGTACCACTTATGAAACCAGCCATATGCCAATAATAACCATAATATGTATGTAATAACTATATGACTGCATAATATGCCGCCATAGCACGCTATGCATAATATATAATGTACATATTCGTATATATATACGCGCCGCCTTATATACCTGTACCATCTATCATAACCCTATATGTAATAACATGTATGTATATATATATATAACTCTTATGTTATCCAATTTAAGATCATACATAATATGTAATCAATTAAATGTGTAGATATCGATATGTTTCATGATGTATATTATTTACAAATATCCATAGTAAATATTAACATAATAATAATATCGATAATCATTAATACATATTTAATACAATAATGTATTAATAATAATAATATATAAGCAATATAATATATATATTTTAAATATTATTTATATAATATTCCAATATATACATATATATATATATATAAATCTAATAATAATATTATATATGTATATCATATAATAATAATATATTTATATATATCATAATATATATTAATAATAATAATAATATCTATATGTTAATAATATATAATAACATATATATACCATATATATATATATAATATAATATATGTATAATATTAACATATAATATATATTCATTATTATATATGTAATAGATAATAATATATCTATATGGATAGTATAATATAATATTATATAATATAATATATTACAATAATAACTCTTATATATTATATATAATAAATAATAAATATTATTCAATATATATATATTAATATTATCATCTACTAACAACAATAGTAACTAATATTATAATAATATGTATGTATAATATAATAACATGTAATAACAATATATATGAAAAAATATATTAATATTAATATTCAATAATAATATATATCATATATATATATAATATATATATACTTTATGTATATCTTCTTCAACTATGAATTGCTTGTACCTTCTTTTCTTCGTCTTCAATGTAAGAAAGTGGATGAGGAAATTTTAATTTTTCATTTTAAAATTGGTTAAGTATGCCAGAAACATTATTACTAATTTTTATTATTATTATTATTATTATTATTATTATTATTTATTATTACATTATTATTATTAAACATTATTATTATTTATTATTATTATTATTATTATTATTTATTGTGTATTATTTTATTTTATTATTATTATTTTTAATATGAATTTCTAAAAATATATTTAGATGACATACTCCATACTCTATATATATATATCATATATACATTTCTACTCTCTCTTTATATATATATATATATATAAATATATATATATATATACTATTATATCTATCTTAAATAATACTTAATAATATTAAATTTATCTTTATATAGCAATAATAATAATATATATATAACTTCTATATAATATATATAACTTATATATCTTAATATAACATATATATCATATATATCTTATATAATATATCTTACTTCCACCCCATATAATACCTATACACTTATATATATATATCTGCAATAATAATAACTATATATATACTATATATATATATATAATATATTTATATATATATATATATATGTTTATATGTATATACTTAATATATATAATATGTATATGTATATGCCCAGCACCAACGCATAGAAATCATTTTAAGTTAATATGTATGTTTATATATATATATATATATATATATATATATATATAATAGCATAACACATATATATAGGCCCATGCATAATAACAATAATATATATCTTTCTTATATATATTATATATATATATATATATATATACATACTTTATATATATATATATCATATATATATATAATATAAATATATATATATATATTTATATATTTATATATATATATATATATATATATATATATATATATATATATATATATATATATATATGTGAAGGCTCACTTAATATCGCAAGGGGATGGAGCCTCCTGATAGGTGAAAATCTGAGTAACGGAGAGAATAAAATATATATTATTTGTTATTTACATTTTAAGTTTTTATACCCACATGTACTTTGTAAACACTTCCTATGTTATTACATATGCTATTATATATATATATATATATATATATACTACTATATATATATATACTTTTAATATATATATATATATACTTATATATACTATACTATTCTTATTTTATCATCTTTCTCTTACCTAGAGAGAGAGAGAGAGAGAGAGAGAGAGAAGATTCAATATTGTCAAGCCGTTGTACATGTCATTACGTAATAATACTTTATGTATGTACATGTATGTTATATGTTGTGTATATTTGCAAGCCTTTATACTGTGAAACTTCCTATGCTATTAAATACGTATTGCATATAAAAATATATAATATATATATATATATAACCTTATGCGCATAATAAATATATATATATAACCAACCTTATATTATATATATATATATATATATATATAACTTATATATATAACACCTTATATATATATAATACGGTATGAAATTCTAAAGCTAAAGATACTGTATTGGAACCGGGATGCACTGAAGCCGCGAAAGTTAACCGCGATAGAGCGAGGGATCACTATATATATATATATAACTATATATATATATATATATATATATATATATATATATATATATATATATATATATATACTCTCTGCTATATATATAGTAATATATATATATAGAAATATATCTTTACTCAACATTAACAAATCAACAGCACTAACACTACAACAATATATATATGTATATATATACACTACTATCTTATATGTAACATATATATAACATTTGACATTAATTTCTTCTTCTTTCTTGCTATCAGACAACCTTAACCTTATATATATATATATATATATATACTAAAGCATAAAAGCACACTCACTGTTTAATTTGGAACTTTCACTAATCACTAGGACTTGAACCAATGTATATGTAATATTTAATAATAATATATAATATATATATATATATATATATATATATAATATATATATATATATATATATATATATATATATATATAATATAGCAACATAACCAGCAACCTTCTTATATGCTGTATAATGGCCTTATTATATCTTCGAATAAACAAGATGTTACTACACCTTGGGTGAGGAAATCGCTGTTATTCACTTTTGGGACCTTTAGTAACCTTATATATATATATATATATATATATATATATATATATAGAGATGGTTTAATTAATGAATATGCTGAGATATTGAACCACCTAAACGATCCATTTTTACTGCATTTCGTTTGACGTTTTTCAATTTCAGACTTACTCAATTTGAACCATGGAAAGATACACAATGGGAGCAACGTGTTAAAGTTATTCAGGCTTATTATGAAAATGGGCGTTTAAATCAAAAAATGCATCGTGCACTTCGTGATTTTTTGGTCAATTAATCGTCCAAATGTGCGTACAATCGGAAAAATCATGAAAAATTTGAGCAACCCGGGTCTGTAGGAGATTTGAAAAGACCAAGTGCATGCTCGTACAGCTCATTACTGCAGAAAATATTGCTGCTGTTTGCGATAGTGTGTGGCGTAGGAGCCATCCACTTCAACTCGTCGTCGTGCCCAACAATTGCACCTCTCCCCGCGCTCGTCGTTGATGAACATTAGGCATAAAGACTTTTAAACGCTTACAAGGTGCAATTGACTCAAAAACTAAAGGCCTGTTGACCATACAAAACGTCGTCAATGGTCAGAATGGTGGCGACCAAAAAATGGCAACAGTGGATGATCAATTTTTCGAAGAAAATCATCTTCAGTGATGAGGGCACATTTTCACCTCACTGGATTCGTCAATAAACAGAATTGCCGCATTTGGGCGAAAATGATAATCCAAGAGTGATTGTCAAAAAACCAATGTACCCACAAAGTGACTGTTTGGTGCGGTTTATGGGCTGGCGGCATCATCGGGCCGCATTTTTTTCAAAATGAGGCCGGTCAGGCGGATTACTGTGAATGGTGTTCGCTATCATGAGATGATAACGAACTTTTTATGGCACAGATTGGAAGGTGTGGGCGATATGGTTTCAGGACGGTGCCACTTGCCACACAGCTAACGAAACAATGGCTCTTTTGCGCGACAAAATTCAATGGCCGTGTTATCTCACGTGTGGTGGCGATGTCAATTGGCCGCCAAGATCATGTGATTTGACACCGTTGGACTTCTTTTTTGGGGTTATTTGAAAGAAAAGGTGTACGTCGATAAGCCAACAACAATTCAAGAGCTAAAGGATGGAGATAATTCGGCAGTAACGGCATAGAACCTATGCCTCAGCGTCATCGAAAAATTTGACCATCGGATGGAGGTGTGCCGACGAGGTCGCGGCGGCCATTTGGCCGATACCATATTATCATAATAAAAAAAATGACAATAAATTCCTAAGTCAATTTGTTATTGTTTTATTCAAAATCAACATCATTTATAAGATTTAACCCTACCTATATATATAACTAATATATATATTATATATATATATATATATATATATATATATATATATATATATATAAAAATGTATGAACACATAGTCACTTATATATAATTTTCTACTTCTTTCTGCTGCTGCTATATAATATAAAAGAAAATTCTTAAACATTTTGTCAATAAGTTTTCATGACAAATGTTTTGAGATTTTTTGCAATTATAATTATTATTGAGATCAAAAATGAAAAATAATTAGCGGAAAGTTATATGATTTTCAAGAACTTGAAAATTAATATATTTAATAAATGATAATTTCGTAAAATGATTTTAAATTAGATTTAATTATTAAAGAATTGCCCATCTATTATTTGCTATTTCCTATATTAGAGTTCAAATGTCCCTCACCCAAAGCTCACTCACGAGCACGCACATACATACAAACACGCACACACATTCAACATGCACACACACACACACACACACACACACACACACACACACATACACACACACACACACACACACACACACACACACACACACACACATACCCTGTTAAAACACACACACACGCACTCACACGCACACACACACA
>JABUQX010059503.1:0-31729 GCA_015478945.1 Trachelipus rathkii | reverse complement strand
ACTAATTATAAATATCACATATATATTATAAATATTTTTCATATAAATACGATATATAAATACTCGTTAAATAATAAATAACATCAATTTAAATTACCAAATTATATTTCAAATGTTTGAAAATTTATAAAATAACGTTAAAATTAATAAATGATCTAAATTTTGTTAAATGTAGATAATTTAATAAGTGAACATCAATAATATAAATACTAATATTATATATAAGAGTTATATATATATTATTTTAAAACATAAGGTTTACACAAACAATAAAAGAAATATATTGGTATATTATATAAAATAACAATAATATATATAGTGATTATAATATTCATAATATAATATAAATATCTATCTATTTTATTAAGACACTTAAACTATTAATAAAATCTCTTTTCTGCTATTATAATGTGTGATCATTTTATCAATGATTAATATAAACAAACATTATTATTTTTCATAATATAATTTCAAAATGCCCTCTTAAAATAATACTCAATTTAAGAATATTACTACCTAAACATAAATTTATCATAATGTAGTTGAAATTTAAGAAAAACCGTACTTATTTTAAAGGTTATAATATTTTAAATATTGACTATGATAAAATTTAATAATAAAATAAGTCGTTAATATTTTTTAGATAAGTATATATTAGTATTATAAATATAGGTTATTTACATCAAAATAAAAATTAATATTATATTTTGTGTGAAGAACGGATACTAAATTGTCTTTTTTTTTCATTAAATAAAAATTATACGCAATTCAAATACCTAAATACTTATTAAATTATATTAATTCACTTTCTCATTTTACATAACATCTTCTATGCAATTTGCAATATAACTATTGCTGAGTCACCCACTCACATTACATAATAAACCGTATTATTAAAAATACTAAATTTAAGATTTTTACCTAAAGGTTATTCAACAAATGTTAGTAATATATATATAAATCTATATCAAATACTTAGTTTGGTAAGTAAATCGTTTTAATACGCATTTCTAATTGAATTTCATAATAATCTTTAAAAAAAAATGATTAGAAAAAGTGAAATATATATATATAATTTACTATAATAAAGAGTATCTATAACTTTTAATTATTAAACAAAGAGGAAGTATTACTACCATTTATGTACTAGTTTGCTAATAAAAAAACAAATATTAGATAAATTTCATTTTAAAAAAATATAGTAACCTCAATTTAAGACACCTTTAATTAAATAATAATCTAATAATTAGGTTTGTGGTTATTTGTCTTCATAAATGTTTATTGAATATATACATTATATAAATTATAATCATAATTTTATTATTTTTAATGCGGAAAGACCCTAGTTTTAATAAACTTTACTCAATATTATTAAATTAACCAATAATAAATAATATTGATAATAAGTAGTTATAAAATATATTATATGATAAAATATAGTCAGTAACTATTTAAGTAAGGGTCATGCGTTAATTTAACGAAGATAACAACTATATGTAAAGTGTTTAATTTAATAAAAATTAAAAATATTATTTATTATAAAAAATTTTTTTCATATATATTGTAATGTGAATATTTAGTCATATATATAATCCCCTTTTTTCGTCTGCGAGCTGTCTAAAATTTTATCATATAAAAAAATAATTTAAATACACCTAAAATTAAATAAAATTCTCTTGTCTTGTCAGGTTGTCAGTTTCATAACTTTCAAGTAATAATACATTATGTATTTTATGTATCCATAATAATAAAATGCTAAAATACCAATAAAAAAATATCTCATAAATATATTTTAAATATTTACCTCATAAATAAATGCGGAAGACGACATATATATAATATTTATAGCTAGTAAATTATTACTATATTAAAAGATTATCTAAATTGTTATTAATTAGGTAAATAAATTTAATAGAAATAAAAAGAGTTTAATTATAAATATATTAGTATATATATATATATATATATATATAAAGTATATAATATTTTTTATATATAAACGGTTTTTAACTACTAATTAGATAATATATTTATATTTTATTAAAAAACAATATTTATATAAATTTCATATAAAACATATTAATAAATACATCATTTTATTATGTAGCTTTATTTTGAAACTTGCGGTTATTCCAATGTAATAATTCACTACTTTAATTATTTTTCATAAATATGTCATGAATATATAATAAATTTTACGTTGTATATATATAAAAAACTCCTATTATTTAAAAATAGAATTCACATAAAAAATTTCAAATGTTTGAAATTATTTATATTAAAATTTACTAGTACTATTTTTAATATGATATCTTTCATAAAATTTTTGATTGTTATTATGGTGATTGGAGAAACCAAATCTTCAGCTCTGCAATTGTCGCGTCATCACGTTTCACTATGATATTATTCTATTTTACAGTTTGTATATTACACAAACTTCTAATGGAAAATGGTATATTATATATATATATAGTGAGTATGTATTTGTATATATCTTCAGAATCTATATTTGTTGAAGAGAGATACAAAAGCTTCTGATATTTAGAAATATTTATTACATTAAAAAAACTTAGTCTCATAATTATTTAAAGACCAACTATTAATATATAATGTCATATATTCAAAAAAATCGTCTTTTCATGTACTATTCATATGAAACATCAGATTATTTTTATTTATACTCAATAATCTAATAATTAGACTTTTTTAAAATCTAATTTTAAGCTATACCTAAGGACTTTACAATGCAACAATATAATATGTTTAATTTTAGCGGAATTTTTATATATATTTTATTATAGAGTATTATTCTATAAAATTAGTTATTAGTATTATTATAAAATTAAGTAAGAAAAGTAGTAATTTTATAATCTTATACTATAAATGTTTTTACATTTTTAATTAAATAGTTAATTTCACTAAATACTTCTTGCAATATTTTGCAAACGTTTTGTGGAATACTGAAAATATATAAAAATATTTCTAATTAATAAACGTCTATCAAATTTAATATTTAGTTAAAGTTATCAATATGCTAAAGTCCACTTTTCTGCCTTCAGCGTAAGCTTTTCAGTATCAAATTTTGTTTTGACAAGATGCGCGAAATACAAAAAAATTTAATCTATACGTTATATAATATAAAAACTCAATTTTAATATTATATCCATAATAAATTATATTATCTATATAAATTATTGTAATAATATTTTTAAGGTATATAAATCGTATACTTTGGAAGATTATCTAATAAATGTATTATTATATGTTAAATTAGTGAAATATTATTACGATAAATAAAGGTACTATATTATTTAGTAAAGTATAATAATTTTTATTTTATTATTAAACAGGTTTTCACATCTAATTTTAATATATTTGTTAGATATTATAAATAAATACAATATAATATATTATTATGAATAATATATTTCATTAATAAAAAATACGTCATTATTAAGTCAACTACTTATAAAAAACCATTATATATAATATTCGCCTTATTATTATAATAATAGTCATAATAAAATATATATATACCTAATATATATTTATTTCAAATGCTGAAAATACCCTAAAAACTCAATTTTAAGATTTACCAAATAATTTCAAATGTTGAAATATAGGAAAAAATCGTTTACTTTTAATGAGTTCTAAAATTTGTATGTGAAAAATTTTAGAAAAAGCGAAATTAGATTAAAATTAAATTTTAATTATATAAATAATACGTATTTCTATAACATAACTATAATTGAATATTATTGGTATAATTATAAAATAACTCAAATTATTATTTAGAATTTCATTTAAAAAACTTCAATTTTAAGACATCGAAACTTATAGAATATAAATTATCTCTTTATTTCATTCTTGCATGGAAATGCATTTCAATTGATATGATATTTTGTACACATTATTTTAGCAAATGCTGAAAATACCTCCTCTATATTATTTAAGACTCAATTATTAAAATAATTTTCTTCAAAATAATCATATTTATAATTGTAAATTTATGATAAAAATATCTACTTATCTTGAATGACCCGCTATAATTTTAGTTGAAATGGTTGAAATTTTAGAATATAAAGTCATTAATTTTTATAGAAGGGTATTTAAATTTTTTATATTAATCTCAAATTACTGAAGAAAGGCTTAAAAGTAGAATAGAAAGATATTTATTAAATATATTAAAAACATATTAATTAAATTGTTCAATTATTAAAACAAACAGTCATTTAGAAATTTCCTATATAAATATTAATTCATTAAATAAATTATCACTTGTCTTGTCATTTATTTTGAAAATTAGATCACTATACATCACATGATGTATTTATTAATGTATACGACATGTATTGATATAAACACTGTACACTGTATTAAAAAACTCCAATTTTAATTATATATATATGATTTATAATATAAATAATATCTTCTTTTTATATGTTTGAAATATTTTATGTGAGAATAATAAATGTATACAATAAAATTAGTTCACTTTTAAATTTGTATGTAGTATAACTTAATACTATTTTAATACATCAAAAACTTAATTTAGAACTTAAATTTTTATAAAACAGGTTTCACAACTAATTAAAATTTAGATAATAAAATAATAATATATAATAAATAATTCATATTAAACTTATAACAGGTCTAATTTAAGAACAACCTATTAAAATCTAGTTATAATAAATCAACTTTTCATAGCTTATTTATGAAATTATGCAGGCATTTAAAACATCATATTACATTTTGACATTGTGTCAGTTGAAGGCAAACCATTTCCAGAATGTCGCCCGACGAGGATCTGTGATGAAAAATTTCACGATTTTCTATTCAAACTTTAAGGAATAAATAAAATAAATTATATTTATTAAGAGTTCTCATAATTTGGAAATGTGAAAATTATTTAAATCGAAAAAAGTGGTAGTAATTAAAATTCACTATAATTTTAGAAGTAATAATTATATTTTTATAAACATGGTTTTTACATCTTATAAATAAATCTTTAGTATATTATATAAAAATCAATTAATTGATAATAATATTACTCATTATAATATATATACGTATTACAATTTTAATAAGACTACCTAATAATACAGTAAAAATATCTATATATTATACCTGTTAAAATTTGAAAGTGTCTAATTATACTCCATCATTAGTAATAAAACATTATATTTTCTACTCATAAATGGGCTATAAACTTAATCCGTTAAAAACTTCTATAAATTTATTTAACAAATTTACCAAATAAATTATATCAATAAATAAGAGTGATTTAATAAATATATAATTAGGATAAAAAATCTATTATTAATAAGTATTCTAATATATAACTGAATATTAAAAAATTAAAATTTTATCATGCTGACCAGCAAGGCTAAATTTTTATATATAAATCAAGGTTTATCAAACAATAATGTAATATATATTGGTATATAAATAAATATCAAATATTAGTATATATTCAATTAAAAATAAACGTTCATTATTTATAAGACATACACTAAAACTAGTTAATAATTCTGACTTATTTTTTGTAATATAATTGCTATTATAATCAATGAAAAACTACTATAATTTATTTTTTCAATGCTCTATTGAGTAATAATATAATCACCTATTAAAAACTCAATTTTAATATATTTACCATTATATAATAATTTTATATCAAATTTAGTTGATGAGTTTGTAGTTAGCAATAAATCATAACTTTTAATATGAGCAATAAAAAGGTAGCCTGGATACCTATGTGAGTAGTGTAAATATATTTAAATGAAAATTTACGACGCATAATTTTAGAAGGTAAATTTAGTATTTATTAAAACAGTTTTTCTAATAATAAAAAATATAAATAATTTATGACATTAATTAAAATTATCAAATATTAGAGATGCATAGAATAACTAAGTAAAATAACTCTATAAATAACTATGTAAAAAACTTCAAATGTCATCTTTTATTCTAGGTTTTTGTTGATTTAAGTATGTCAATTATCAATGATAACACATATTTTGTGTCATAATAATTGCTGATACTTAGAAAATATACTCTCCGTATAATAAATATCAATCAATTTTAAATACCAAATTTCAAATGTAAACCATATTAATAGGAAATAAATATATCTATAAATTTAAGATACGCATATCTATTGAAATATATTGAACATTATGTGAAAGTTTATGTCATCTATAAAACTGGAATTTTAGAATAGTTACAATATTTTTTATTATTTATATAAATCACCTGAGAAGTTCAGTTCGTTAAATCTAGATATTTTGTTATATATTATAAAATAACCTATGAGTATATATATAATATTGAAATAATTATCATTAAAATATAAAAATTAATACGTTAAATTTTGACTCTTGAAACTATGAAAGTTTTGACAATTATCGGAAACCTTATTGTGGTAGATAAATTGTCTAATATTTCAGATAACACATATTGATATTATTATGTAATCAAATCTTTGAATAATAAATTACCGTTAAAATATAACTTATCTCAACATATTAAGTATATGGCTTATTTAATATTAGTATATTCCGGCGTTGAGGAAGTTTATTAATATTAGCATTAAAAATTAATAACTTTTATAATAATTTATATCATTTAGTTTTATTTAGTGTACATTAAACTATTGATATTAAAGAAAGTATTGTAAATAAATTAGAGATAAAAATACACAGGAATAATTAGTATACATACTGAAAAACTATTCCAAATAATAGGAAACAATTTTAGAACAGATAATAATATAACTAATTTTTGAATTTCATTAAATAAACGTCAATTTAAGACATACCCTTATATATATAAAGAAAAACACGAACAAAATATCATTCTTCTTTTCTTAAATTCAATAAATTAACCATTTAATTAGCAGAAAAATACACTATATTTCAAGCTCCTTATCCAAACCACATTTTGTCTTAATATAAGATTTGAAACTCCAACAAAACAACATACGTTCCTCTCACTAAGTATAATTTCATAACATGAATCCAAATTTCACATATCAAGTTTAGTCTTTCTTTTATATTATTTTATCATTAATTTATATATATATGTTAAATTAGTGTAAATAAATATATTTAATAAACAAATAAGTACTATATTAAAAATTTTAGAAGTTTAATTTATTATATTAAATTAGTTTTACACTAATTTATATATATATGTATATTAAAATATACATATAAATTTATTGTAGATATTATATATAATTATATATAAACAACTCCATGTACACACATCTTAAAACTATTATATATTTCATAACTCTATGGTAGTATATAAATGCATTATCAATATTAAATAACATATCAATTAATTAATTTGTACATCAATTGGTATTATTATTAATATTATCTTCCCTTATAAATATAACAATTCAAAATAATATATATAATGAAATACAATAATTTTTTCATAAATTATGAGGTTTTATTAAATTTATATAGGTGAGTAAATAATAGTATGTTACGACTCTGTTGAAGATAGTTTCTGTAAATGTTGTTAAATAGTGAAAAAATATAGTAAAAAGAGCTACTGAGGTAATGGTAGAGAAGTTAAATTGGTAGGTTATATGTGGATAAATACATAAGTGTGTGTGCAGAACGATTTGTGAGAATAAAGTGGGTAAGTATATATAGAAAATAATATAATATAGTGAAACGAGTAGGCAGGTGATTATAAATAAAACGTGATTCATGAGGTTAAAGATACCTAAATACTATGAAGGAAAGTCACGTGTAGCGGGGTAGGGAAAGGCAGGTGTTTCTCTAATATAGTGAGAAAACACAGAGGTTTGGCAGATGAGGCTATTGAATAGATAATATAACTCTCAAGTGTATTTAAATAAAACTTCTAAATAAATTTAATTCACTATTACCTAAAAGTAGCATAAATGGATTAGGATAAAATGAAGGCTGATATAATATAAAAATGTATGTCTACTATGTTATTAAATGACATAATTGTGAGGTAAAGGTGTAAAATTAGTAGTAAAGCTAAATAATAAACTATTCCCTACTAGAAATGTAAAAGGTAAGGTAGTAAAAACAGGTGTATTCTACAATAGAAGGAGTGAATTAGTTTGGATAGAGTTATAAAATAATAATTTTCTGTAACCATTTAGGCATAAATAAAATTAACTGTCATATATAGGAATAGACTAACCGAATAAACTAGTAGGGTGTATAAAATATGCGCTCAGGTGGCGGTGGTTAGGGAAAGTATATATATAGGATATAGGGGCAAGGAACATATACATAGAGGTAGTAGCATAAAGTACGTGAGTGTAATAAGTATATCACTCTCTCGGGGAAAATAATAACCGCAAGTATGGGAGTAGATGGATCACCAAATAGTAAGTAGTAGCAATAAAGGGTAAAAATTATAGAATAGATAGAATAAAATACGGACTGGAATATTAAGGCTAAAGGTGATAAGTAGTGAGGGGATAAAGAATATATGTATAAGGGGATAAAATAATAGGGTATAATACGGATAAGTAGGTAGAGGTGGCATAAAGGGTGAGGGGATAAATACAGGGGTGAGGGGTCAACTAGTATATAGTCTGTAAAGAAAGATAATAAGAGCATTAAAAAACATATTAATAGATAGTGAAAATATATTGCAGTGTGAATAAAATAACGGCTAATGGTAAGACACGAATTAAATCTATTATAAGAAATGCACGTGGCTGCTAGTGTGACTAAAATGGGTCTAAAGTAGGCAAGTGAATAACACATTATTATAATAGGGGGGCTAAAAGATACGTATAATATATAATTAACCTGGGTGAAGTAAAAATACTGACAATTTAAAGGAGTGTACCATTAGAAGGCAAAGGGGAAATAGTAATTTAAGTAGGAAGAAAAAGGCTTAATACGTCAGTGGAAATAAGGGTCGAATAAATAATTGAGTAAAAACAAGTTCGATATCAAATAAGGTAAACGGGTAATTAGGTAAAAAGCGGGAGTAGCGCCGATATATCAAAGTCGCGTTAATGAGGGGAGTATATACATAGCGTTCCATGCAGATGACAAGATGACGATAGTAGAATGGAACTTGAGTAAGCGATCGAAGAAACATCACAGAGGGAAGGGTGGCCCACTAGAGGAGAGAAAATCAGCGGCCAAGAATCATTGAAACAGTGGACGAACCGCTGAGTGCAGAAAAATAATATTGGTAACAGGCGCGCGACATGATGAAGGGTACATAAATGTGCGCCGGGTCATAAGTCTCATTAGGATGAAGGAAAAGGGGACATCCTGTCTGCCGCCTCTAAGACTGCAACGCACAGAGTTAAAAATCAGGCAGTTAGGCATGGGCAAGACCATAATGCTCGACCTGGCGACATCTAGGTAGCTGCCTTGTTTAAAGAACACAGCTGACCTCTCGATAGCGGAGATATTAAGTTGTGGTCGTCACGGAAAGAATGTCTGTCATCAGAGGAGTGGGGGTAGAGACCATTGACTATAATTTTGGTAGGAAAAATAGATGAAGTGTTGACCTCGCAGCACTCGTGAAATAGGAGAGATCACCACCATATTAAGAGTGTGAATATAGAGTGGCAGCCAACAAAGACGAGCTTAATGCGACAGAAATAGAAAGTACGGGCTGCATACAGGGGGGAGAACGAAGGGTGGAAAGATTACGATTGTGTAGTTTGTTAAAAGGGAATAGCGTATACATGCCGCGCCATCGATTTATCATTAGTTGAGGGAAAGGAATATGTTGGTGAAACAGGGGAAGCGATTCTGTGATTTGCGAGGAAGAGATCATCGACAACCAAAAGATGGTGATGATGAGATCAGTCTAGTAGAGTGTGAATATATATACTTGTCTAGATGCTCGAGGAATGGACATGCTCGAAAATAGCGATGTACGATTAATAAAAGTGCGGACTGGTGACGAACTAGTCCTGAGAGGGTATGTGAAACGAGGCAAGCTATAACAGAAAGAAATCCAAGCTGTGATTAATAGAATTATGATTTTCTGGAGAAATGGGTTAAGAATAAAAAACAAATTCTATAAAACCTCTCGCTCTCTCTTCGGGGAATATTTAATAAGCACTATAAGGAGAGGTGCGTGATATATGACACTGACTATATATAAGGATATAGAACGAGAATAGAGGTTGGAAAAGAAAAAGCGACGTGTAGAGGCTTTGAAGAACAGACATGGAAGAGTTGTAGGGAATACAGCAGTAAAGTAGGTGTAGTAAAGGACAGGTAAAGGGGGTATGGAGTACAAGACAAATTTCGTGGTGCGCAAGGCTGAGTAAGTGACACCGAAAACATGGACGCACGAGCTCGGTTAGAGTAACAGAGGAAAAACAAAAAAGAGCTAACGGAGAACTTGATGGCTACAAGTGTTTACAGAAAAAAAACTCTGCAAGGTGAAGACACCGTAATGACCAGTACAACAGTCTACAGAGGTGGGCGATACTATAGATACACAAGAGAGGGTCGTGCAGCCAGTGATACCCAACCCTATGTCATGTCTATATATACAAAGGTAGACTGCAACAAGGTAATATTCCAAACTCAGCGCTTGTGGAAAAACTCTCACAGTTTGTGAATGCCTATATATGGAGTCCTAAAGTGGCAAAATTGAGGTGTTAGTGATGGACCAAATGCAAAACAGAGGAGAGAGAGAAATAAGTGTGCGGCTGTGAAGCGTGTGGCTTTGTGAACAGCAGTGCGAGCGAATTGGGGTCTTCAGTCGAGTAGCCGATGCGTGAGAGAGACAAATCAGCCTAGAAAAAAAGGGGGCGTGTACACATGGAGAGAGGGCGATGTTAAAATAGAGTCGTAGTAGTTGTTAGAAAGCCAAAGGCAGTGTTGTTGAGCCCCATACCAAGGGTATAGGATAACAAGATAAATGCGGAGTGGTGGAGAGATCAAAAAACAAATAGGAAAGGGAGTCAACAAGATATTAAAGGGACGCATGCGTCAAAATGGCACCTAAAACGAGAAGGAAAGGAACGTTGGGGCTCTCTCGAGTGATGAATATGGAGGGCAGTCCTCTATTAAGTCCTCTAGTCAACGGACACAGTGAGGCAGAAAGGTAAGCTAGCGCACGAACCGTACTGAGTCTCCAGGAGTGGTTCTAGAAGAACTATAGCGTGCCTAGAGATACCAAGGGAGTGGCAATGAACTGCAATTGAGGCTCGCGCAAATGGGGAGAATAGAGGGGAAAAAGCGGACGTGGATAATAAATGGAGTCTAGTAAAGCAGAGCACAGAAACGGAGCTGCGAGAACTTAGAGAAGAATGACACCGAGAAAAACGGGTAAGAAAATGTACACGGTGCAAGACTGAACAGAGTGAAAGGGAAAGGTCTCCAATATGCGATCTCATACTGGAGGAAGGGCAAGCAAATGGTAAGGAGAAGGACACCACAAAACTAGACGCAATACTCGTCCGTAATGCATCAGTCGAGGATAATGAAAGCAAACAGGGCCAAGATATATATTGCAGAATGCAGATACCCGAAAAACGACTGGTAGAGAAAGAGCAAACGACTAGCGTGGAAAGGATGTATGAAGGGGCAATCTACCGGGTTGCCAAAACGATCATAGCAGGGGAGAGGGAATGAGTCGATTGACTGCTAGAATGGGCGTGGTCAAGGTGATCACGAATGCGATAGAATAGAGCGTCACCACTTACTCACATTTAAAAGTGGTAGGCCAGAAACCCACCAAGAGACTCATTAGCGCGTCGAGGCGAAGAGGTGAATTGTGTGAAGAAAATGAACGAGACATTGAGAAGGGAGTCTACATTTCACTGCGGATGAAAAACAGGGTAGGAATTGAAGGATAAAGATAGACAACAGGAGGATGAAATAGAAAGGAAAAAGCACATCAGGAATTATATTTAATAATAAAACACACAATCAAAGACTCAATGAAAAAGATTGGGGCCCAAGCCTAATGAACGTGTCGCCGGGAGAAGTAGATTAGAAGAAAGACAAAAGGGAGGAAAATAGGATCAGGATGCAAAGACGAGCATCGACTTGCTACAATATGCAACGCCTAAATTTAAGTAAACAGGAAGAAAGGCGCGGGCCGGGCCCGAGCGAAGAGACACATAAAAAAAGATTGTGTGCAAATCTCAAAACGAAACAATTAGAGACCAGGATAAGGAAACACAAAAGAGTCAGAAACCGGTATTCCGGGGCAAAGAACTCTTCGGATATAAGAGATAAAGTGATCGTATATAGCGATTCGTGTGTTCGAAGCACCAAGAGGATACAACTTCAGATCCGCGAATTCTATCTTACATGAGTTTCAGAAAGAGTTAAGGTTACCCTAATACACAGGTATACAGCCATAGCGCGGGTAATAACACAGGGTGTTCAGACAAAAAAGTTGCGTGACTGATAGAGGAGCGAGGAGAAGTAGGTGCCGACGAAGATAATAACATATGCGATACAAGGGATGAAGGAGCATATTACAAGTAGGCTGAATTTTCAATGTTTTACAAAGTGGAGATATTAGGAGATGGATCCGACAATTGGTTTTATTAAGTTTCAGAAATCCAGTGTGCATGAGGCAAACGACTAAAAGATGAGAGTTGGAATAGAGGGTATATAGCTGAAAACCAAAATGGAATAGTATAGGAGGACTGAGTATGGCTACAGAGAAAAGAGACAAGGAACAGTTAACCCAGATTCGAACGAGATCGGAGAGACGAAAGAATATGAAGACACCTGGGCGTCGGGCGCAATGACACCGTCTAGAGGCGCTACAGCATGCGCAAAGAATCTACACACCGCACGTAACAATGAGAAAGTGGTGACTGGAAAGGCCTGATTGGAAAAGGAGAGCTGAAGACGCGAGAGAGTCGTACTAGTGCGCTCAAGGGGAAGAAAACTAGGTAAGTTAGCACTACTCATTAGATTACATAGGGTCTATTATTAGATTGTTTCATATAATCTGTGATTAATTATTATTAATTGAGAGTTCTGGGAGTGTTATCTCGCGCTTACTTTAAAGAAACTGTTTAAATAGCGAAATGAATCTGTATGAGGGAAAAGGAAAAAAGGGGGAGATGTGATCAATGAAAGTCTGGAAAATGGATTCTACATGCAGAAAACATCGGTAGGTCTCTCTGATCAAACCATATACACGAGATATATACTAAACAGATAAAATGATTCCAGACTAACAAAGGAAGAGATAGAACTCCAATACAGTTGTGTCGTCCAAGAAATTACGGGCAAAAACAAGCTCCTCGTTTAGAATAATCGGAGACCATCGCGCTATAAAAAGTGCACTGAAGGGCATTAACAAACGCAAGGTGGACATGGCGCTACGTAGTTGAGAGTATGTAGGAAATAATGGGTGTTACTATGTGTTCATGGGAATACAAGACAGGCTTGTCGTTGCAGTATTTCTTATTATACGGAGCTGGTGATTCAAGACTCTCCAGGGGGGACAAAATAATACTCGCAAATGGGACCCAAAGAAAATTGTGAGCGCGAGAAACGTGAAGATGTGAGCGCCAAGGTTAGACCAGAAGATTTTCGAGACGCAAAAGAGTGTTTAGAGCCCAGAGTTCAAAAGAGAGGCGTCTGGTCTGAGGGACCGAAAGCTGCCAAAGGATGATGTGCGATCGAGGACATACGAGACGCCAAGTTGATAAGGTCGCTAGAATAGTTCGAGACAGACCGGGTGAATATTAAAGAACAGCATGCGAGATGGCTCACTAAATTCGAAGCCGGAGAAATACTTAAGCGTGTTCACAGCGAAGTATAATTTACAGAAAGGGCCATAGTGTATAAACGCGCGCAGAACGTGCTTACACAGAGGATTTAGAAACAGATCTCACGAAATATGTTAACCCCAGAGTCGCAGAGAGTCACACAGTCGTGTGATTGTACGATATA
This sequence comes from Trachelipus rathkii, assembly GCA_015478945.1. NCBI lineage: Eukaryota > Metazoa > Arthropoda > Malacostraca > Isopoda > Trachelipodidae > Trachelipus > Trachelipus rathkii. The sequence goes on along the minus strand of JABUQX010059503.1, from coordinate 17,813 downwards.
ATCAGGATATATTGATCAAAGATGGTGAGTATGGCAGGACGGGTAGCGACGGCGTGTACGAAGGTGGCATCTACGCGGTCATAGAGCGACATTAACACAAGAGATAGGGGGGCAAAAGGCCGGAAAAGACCCGGGAAAAACGATCGATATTGTGCTCTGATGAGCTGATCCTCATACAAATAATATATAAACGAAGTCTTGAATAATAAGAGAGGACATTTAACCCAGGCGTTATAGTATGTATGGTTACAATGAATAGTGATGACTTTACGTGGTCAGAAACGTAAGAGAGAGTTTGATACTTAATATATAATTTTAGCTGAGTATAGGATATATAGTGAATAGAACGTTTAAAGGGGTGTTTATAGAAATAAGTTAACCGTTAAGAAAGAGATCAGCTGCATTTAGGAAAGTTAGATAAGGGGATGTAAGTGAGATGAAATACTTAAATATATCCAATAGAATAGTACTCTGGTTGAAAAACCCTCAAGTTGTAAGATATATAGAAAAACAACCCAACATATTACGGGCGTAGTCGTGGTTCAATCCATGTTTTATTGTGTACTAATACAGCGTCGTGACGGTGAAGGGCTAACAGAAGGGATTCACATTCTGTAAAGAAAGCTCGAACTGTTGCCGGGTCCCATACCATTGTAAAGAAAGGAAGTGCGTATATTCACGTCGACGTATTATCAGTAATCAAAGGGTGTCGCAGTTGATATGATTCGAAGACATTTCATTGACTAGCTGCTGTGCGTTGGGGCGAATTGAATATAATCCAAGTTTAATTAGAAGAGGACTATAATAGAAAGGTTAATCTTAAAAGATCTTAGAGAACTATAGGTATGTGGTTGAGCAGACTTCTCAGGATGCATAGAGGTGAAAACAGAAAAAAAGGGGCAATCGAAAGACCATAGCGGTCTCACAGTGATGACATTAAGATAGAGAAAAAAAGAGGAAAAACGCGTGCCGCGCGAGTGTGATCGGTGGTAGATATAAAAGATTGTCTAAGTGTGTTCAATAGAAATAACTATCCTCAATTAAGGGGTTTTAGAAAGAGTTCGATATTAAATAACCTTCCTCGATTGTGTAAGATGATGTATATTCGGCGCACCTAAATTAGCGCAGCGCCGTGTGAAAAATCCGCCGTGTACTGATATTCTTAAAAAGATGAATTATTGGTTCTGAAGAAAACGTAGTTTTTAAACGACAGAGATAGTCACACTGTGAGATTTTTTTAAAAATTCTCATTAGAAATCAAGATAGATTGTCCGGCGATTGGAGGCGACCTGTGGGATTATTGCATCCCCAGGATTCGGTTACTTTAGAAATCGCAAAGATATGTATTCGTGAAGAGAGTGTAAGAAGAACATGGGCTTATAGATACCGGGAAGATAAGTGGAAATAACCAACTTGGTTTTGGGCTAACGCCCCAAACGAAGTTAGGAACCTTAAAAAAAAGTAAGTTGTGTGATTAATTCTTACTTATTACTAAATGGCTACATTGGGATTTTTACAAGCGGAGAATAATAAATATCACCACCAGCAAAGAGATTGAGTACAGATATATTTGCATAGAATACATAGAATAAAGACGAAAAAGTATGCTCAAATGGGAAGGATCACTAAAGAAAAACTTGTGGAAATGAACATATGAACAGTGCCTATTATGTCTGGCGCTCGCGTGTTTGATGTTAAAACAGGTGGTTTTTTATGTGGGCCTCTCACATTTAGGAAAGCCCACATTTTGATGACAGTTCGACCTCTGGGACAAATATTATAGTAGATGGAACGTACGCTCCTCGATTATGCGCTAGATGTTGATGTAACTCCTCCGCACTCTTCTCGAAAGGTACTGTTATATAGAATACGTTGGACCAAATATACAATGTATCAATAATAAATTGTGTAAGCATATGCTTGTAATATATTGCTAAAGATATATAGAGGCGTAGCGGAGTTTGATATAATGAGATTAGTGTAGGCAGAATAGATGTAAGGTTTATAGTTGATTGTGAAATATAATGTTAGGAAAAGTATAATAGAAACGAGCAATTTGAGCGTGAGATATGATGTATCATACTAACATCGCGGGAGTGATACAAATCACATTGTCAAGAGCATATACGATATAATATGATTGTATTTAGATTTAAGCAAAAGATAAACAACTATACGTGAGTTTGTTAAGAGGTAAGTACCTAATCAGATTCATAGTGTGATATCACTCACTTAGTCTTGTAGTATATGATCTTATATATCTATGGAGAGATAAGTGAGAATGAGTACTCGCATCTCTGTTGAAGCAATAGGTGCCCGTAGAAAAACTTAGGTGGTCTTAAGAACACCATGAAAAACACAGGATGGGCCAAAAGGCAAAAAGACCGGGAAAAACGCGACAGAGTCTCGTAGGAGAGTTGAACGTAAGCGCGGAAATAAGAAGGAGAGTCATAGAAGAGTGGTAAGAGACATTCTTTTGGTCGAAGCTATTGATATCGTGATATACGGAGTTAAAGTGAGAAGTATATTGCTTGTAGATATAAAGTGATGGTAAAGGTTGTAGTAAATAAATGTATGAAATTATAAAGTGCTATTAAATGTTAGTTAGAATTACTTATGATCTTAATATAAGTATGAGTTAAAATACAGTTAGTGGGTTCATAACAACGTAAGGTATATAGTATAGTGGTAGATAGAAAAAAATACAAGTAGTAGTGAGAAAGGGCAGTGATAAAATAAATATACAGTTTACTAATAGGAAGGATACATACCGTGAATAATCGAGGAAGTAAAGTAGTCGCATATACGTTATTCTAGGGCGGGGGGATGATAGGCAGTGCACAGTGAACACGGGTGTATGTGTAATGGGTTGGGCAAATTGAGCGGAAAATAGATCTCGGTGGATTATATAAATGAGCGCAAGGTGTGTATATTTATTTGGGTGACAATGCCCATCGAATTTTTGTATGTTCTTCTCTATTTTCTAGATATGTGTGGGAAGAAGTATACGTTGATTTGCCTGTTTAATATTGTGACTTAGACAGAGTGTATAGGCAAATATATAACATAGTTTTGTTGGTTCTTTGTTATTGAAACAGATGGGATGGGTGAAATAATATATGGTGATTGTTAAGGGAAGGTTATATAAAATTCTGTCTGTGTATCTGTTTTTTAGTTCGATAGTTTGATGCTGTTTATCTTATTGGAAATATATTTTGTGGACAGCGGGGTGCGATTCATAATCTTCTACTTGTGTCTTCTAGTGGTGATTTACTGAACATATGTAAAGCTAATGATAGAGTGTGTATCAGAACAAAATAATTTCGTCTTGACTATTCTAGCGAAACTCTTAATCTTGCATGTTATATCAGAGAAGTACTTGCTTGTTATTGCGTAGTCTCTAGTGTATCTAGTGTGAAAAGGGATCTTTTTAGAAGCACATAAATAGTATCAATTACTAAGATCAATTATCTTAAGCGTGTCGATGTGTGATTATCAATAAAGAGACGTTAGTAATATTTTTATTACCCTAAAACTTTCAAGTTTTGGTATAAACATTTTACAAATTTTAAGTGTGTTATCAAAGGTTGTGGAAATTAGGTTGTAATGAATAAAAAATGCTAGACGACGTTAAAATGTGTCAGATAACATGCTTTATAAAAGAAGACAGATATTGAGATAAACGATGAAGGAAATGAGGATATGAATAGGAAATTCTTTTATTTTCACTTATTTTGGACAGATAATAACATGAAGTTACTAGTCTAAGCAGGCAGGGAAATAAAATTACAAATACTTTTCTTCGTACATACAAATATACGATGAGAGATAATGTTTAAACAAAGAAAGCGTAAGTAGATCGTACCAGAACAACCGAAATACTTGTATTTATAAAATTAAATCATCATACTTATTTATATTACTTGGTACGTTTTATGTTTGATAAATTGCATTTTCTCAATTTAACTACTCACTATAAGTTGATGGTCACTATATATATTTGACGTGATAAATTTATCACGTTTATTTAATAAAAGCTCCCAAAACTCAAGATTCGAATTGACGAATAATGTAAAAGTAGGGCATATGGGGTGAAATTATTAGGCAAAAAAGTCGTAGTCTAGTTTCCCGTTGTTGGGGTAGTAAATGTTATATATGGCATTATAGCATGCGTATATTGAAACACGTGTTATTAGTGAAGTACGACCTGACGGAGAGTGGAGTTTCTGATAACTCCAAGTTTAAAGCGATAAACCCAATCGAGGACTATAACCCAAAGGTGTATATGAATATTATTATAGAGTCACTGAGAAATTGGGTCGACGCCGCAAAGTGAATAGAATCTTCGAGTAAATATTTCACACTAAGTATTTAGTTATTTTGAAAAACTGCGAGAAAGAACTCTCAGCACAAGAGTGTAGACAAGCGTGAACCCTCCTAAGTTAAAACATGCGAGAGAGGGAGCTAAATTTGCCGACCGTGCCATGACGACGCGAGATGGTAAGTGCGCAAGGGTATGGGCACTTGGGTAAGAACTCATTGCGAGTGTCACAATAAGCGCAAAGAGCATCGAAACTTGGAGTTGTGGACTGCAGATCAATGGACTCTTGGAAACGAGTATTCAGGGGATATTATATTTACAAAGGGACGTCTAGATTAAAGTTAGAAGAGAAGTAGACCCCAACAACATGATGAACAGTAGGGCAGAGAAACGGGGGATGTAGGGTACACAGCGCATAAGGAGATGTGAAAGAAGGTAAGCCAGAATGGACTGTACGCCAGACAGAGGAACTTATAAAGACTATACGCGTATGGAGTGGAAAGGTGCTCTATAACGATTATAAAAGGGAAATAGAAAAGGTGCAGAAATACATGGAGTACGTCAGGCACATAGATGCCCAAACATAGACCAGAGAAACAGGGTTGCACCCAGTAATAATAATGATCACAGAGCACATGAAGGAAAAGGCACATACCAGCAACCACAATGAACTATACAATCCAGAGGAATAATGGAGATGAAAATTGAGGGATACAAGTGGATAAGAGAGAGAAAGCGCATACCGCTCAGACCGTCATGTATAAGGACACCTCGTATAAAAAATTAGCAGGCACTGAATGAAAATGCACGGGGCGAGTATGCAAATCAGGGCAGTCCAGACAATGAGGAAGGAACAAGAACTAAGAAAATAATGAATGATATGGAGCGACCAGAGAAAAAAATATGACCAGCGAGCCTACGATAGGACAGTCTCTACTGTGCAGCGTGTAGAGATGAAAGGTACGACGAAACTGAGAGTGTAAGCTAGGACAGGGATGAAGGAAGAAAAAGAGGTGGACTTCAAAAAGTTCGGAATCGTGATATTAAGAGGAGATGGTGTGCACGGATAGTTGGAGACGTAAATGATCTAATAGGCAGTGATATAAGGATTAATATATGTCGTAATTAATGGCACGGTGCGAGTGGTAATGTGTGAGGTGATGAATTGTAAAGTACATATATAGGATGAGCTGAATGGGCTGTAAGCTGTGAAACCCTTACAAGTAGGTGGGTGAACGCCGAACAGAGTCACAAGAGGAATTTTTGTGAGGAGTATATATATAGGGGAAAAAAAAACCGAAATTATATACACACTTAATTGATAGGGTGAGAGACAAGTCAGAGTTAGCAAAATAGCGAAGACCCTCAGGAAATGTCTACCAAAACTAGATGATATGAAAGTCTGGTAGGCTCCAGAGATCGGATATGTATAAAGCATAGTATTCAGAGAGCTAAAGGCTCACAAAATAGTATACTACATAGTGCGCAAATAAGTGAGGTATAAAAAAGGCTTAGGCTGCCAGAGGTGAGCAAACAGCGAAAGCCGTGTGAGCAAAGTAGATATTGCATGAACAGCACAAACAGTTAAGTTTGCGAAGATTGAGGTGAGTGTGCTTGGAAAAAAGGATGTAAAAAGATTGCATAGAAATGTTTGCCGGTACGGGTGTAAAAGGTGTTGCAAAAACCACGTATTGCGGGAAAACGAGTTACAACAACGTGGTAAGAGGACGAATACGGGACAAAACAGGGAGAATAGTTTGAAAGATTAAACAAAAGTTCTTGGTTTGATATGTTGTTCGATCCCGCAAAAAAGATGGGCAAGGGCAGTCTATAGAGAATAAGAGAGAAATGTAGTGAGAAATGAGAGATAGAAACCTATAAAACATTAAAAAGGAGTGTGAGAGAAAGAGGAGCTGATGACATAAAACTAGACCATCACGAAGAGGGAGAGAATCGACACTCCGGTGATGATTAGAAGGACATGAAGTAGTACAAAAGACGGCGTGGGCGGCGAGTGTAAGTGGGGGGCATATACACATATAGGGTGCGCCCACTCAACTAAAGGGAGAGAGAGAGGGAAAACACAATAAGGACATACGCAGACGAAAGTGCGAGTGCGAATGCAGAAGGGGTCGAAAAAAAGCCAAGTGTCTCACTCGAGTGAACAGAACATCCAAGAGAGTACATATGTGAATACACAGCAAAAATGATTGAATAGACACAATAATAGAACACTAGAAAGGGTGTAAAGAGAGGATTGATAGTATACTGGAGATTGGCAAGCGAAAGAAGGCGGACGTGTGAAGGGAGGCAAATGGGGAAGGGGTGAGTGAGGCAATTATTAAAAAAGAAGAATTGTGACGAAAAAATAGAGGTGGAAGGGCGGGAAGTGTGCATGGCAAGGACCAATGATGTAGTATGGAGGAAAAATCACAAGGTGCTGAACTGGTCTGCAACATGATGGACGAAGTCTAAGTAGAAGGACTCCGAGACAGGAACAAGAACAAGGTTTATAGAAGACGAAGATACAATACGAAAATAGAGACGGTACGGACCAAAAGCAGAGATCGGAAGGAGGAAAGAACCATTAGGTAAAAGAAAATAGGCCGTGTTTATATGGCAGATCAACAACACCTCGGACACTAGAGGGGAAGATATTGAATGCCACTCTCACGGAAGGCAGAACGAGAATTGAATGTAAGATAAGACCGAGAATCAACAGAAAACACAAAACTCACGGAAAACGAGAGGGGGCAAAGGGCGGAAAAAGACCGGGAAAACGCAATGAAACGCAGAGTAGCTCACGACCAGACCCCCAAATGGGAAATATGAGCGAGAACGGCGGAGAAGAGAGGCGACACCCCACAGAACGGTGTAAGAACGGCCGAATGTTTTATGAAAAGGAGGAAAGCCAAAAAAAAAAGGAGGGGAAGGAGGGAGAAGGGAGGGCCCCGAATGGGGAGAAATCTCGTAATGCAAAAGTGTGTGTTATATACAGTAAATTCGAGATCCGAGAGTGCAGACGCGAACGATAAACGTAAAGACAGGAAACCGCAGAGAGAGAATAGGGAATGGGCAGACTAATAACACACAAAATCAGTGATCATGCTGTCAAAAGAATGGAGCGAGATTCTAACCAACAACGGGAAAGATAATGTCAACAAGCATACCCTTAAAACTTAGGTAGTAACCATAAGACTATCGCGATGTCGAGCGACAGACCAGTTGAAAAGGCAGTGGCTCAAAAGTCAGAGGGAAACACGAGTGCAATTGAGTAGTATGAGCGTCCACTTTGATGAAGAAATTTGTGTAATCAAAAAACTCTCTCCTCTCTCGACAGCGGCGGAGGTAGTTGACATCAAAATTCTCTACGTAATTTGTATCATGATAGAGCTCGAGGGCCAAACAGAATTCAGAATGGCTCCGGGATAGATCCGAGATGTTAGTAGAAAAGGTTAATATGAAAAGAGTATGCTACGAGGAGTAGGTAGGAGATCCACAGTTGGGTGTGGAATCCCACCAAACAGCGAGAGAATTGAAGATGTCAAATATGTGTGAGGAGAACATACAGGGAGAGGTCATGAGAAAGTGTTTAGACGGGAAGTAGGATATAATTGTGCGTGTAAGGAGCTAAAAAGAAAGCACTGGAGTAGTGACGAGACATATACCAACTATTATAGGATACATAGTAACTAGGAATTAGGAAGTAAACAAAACCATGATATATCTGAAATGCTGAAGAGCAGATGATGACCAAGACGTCATGACAAGATCAAAAAAATACTTACACCTATATACAAGAACACCTAAGAGTACTAAGCGGGAGTAAATAGTGTCGTAACTGGTCTTGACGATGGTGCCGCGTGCGCAGTGAAATTGGGTTTTATCACCTTGAGTCGGGCCAAGGAAGTGAAGAAATCTACAATAACAGAGTGAGATTGGTGCTTCAAGTGAAAAGAGCGTCGCGTTGAACTTTCAACCGATTCAAGCCCAGAGAAGGAAGAATATTATAGATATGAAAACCAGAAGAAACTATTGGTCGAAGAGAAGAAATAATAACGAAGAGGGTAAATAAACGGATTCAAATTATACCAAGGATTGGGTAAAGGGAATACCAAAGAAGGTACTATATTAATCAGGAAACTGATACCAGGACTCTCGATTTGGAAAAGAGAAATAGAGGAATAGCCCATCTAATACTGGTGAAGAGGACCTCAAAAAGATATGACATAGAGGATAGACGATAAACCACTGGTACAAAGGAACAGGAAGGACAAGGAACATTGAGGAGGAAATGGACCAAAGGAAAAATCTTAGAAAAAAGAAATCACATTCATGGAAGAATTAACAAAAGAACAACGAAGGAAATAATAGAGGTATTATACAGGCAAAGAGGTGTATTTAGCAAGAATTGACTCAGATGTGACAAACAACGTCGATGACACCATATAGGATTCGGCTACACGATTTATACCCCAAATCTACAAAGGGCAAGGAAGATTTGACCAAAGACAAATGAAGAAAATTGGAAAAATGGGCACAGGGTGGATGCTCAAGCAGCTATTGCGTAGCCATGACCCGCTGGCGGGAACCCCCCAGTGGTACCTGTTAGGGAAGAAGGATTGGGACACTTCGTCTATGGCATAGGACTATTAGCGCGCTTAAACAGAGTACAGAAGCAGTAGGTTCCCAATGGCCAACATCTTCAGAAACAATCTTCTCGTGTCATGGGGTGGAATATTATTCTTGTTTGGACTTGGTCAAAGGATATATATCAATGAAAAATTAGAAGAGGATAGCAAGGACTTTACTGCATTTTCTACCGTATAGTGGCCAATACAGATTCAAAAGCGCTAAGTTTCGGGCTAAAAACATGGACCAGCAGCATTCCGAGAGGGAGATGCAGAGAGATTATTAACAGGATTCAACCGAGACAAAGGTGGTGGTATATGTGGATGATGTCCTCCTGATATCAAAGGATTTTAAAGAACACCTACTGCTGATCGAACAGGTCCTACAACGGTTCTCCGAAGCCAATGTCAAAATTTAAATCAGCAAGTACAGCTGGGCTCAAAAGGAAATTAAATTTTTAGGACATATTCTTCGTAGGACTGGAATAAGAAAGCTCCCAGAATTTATGGATCAGGTGGACAAGTTGGAAAGACCAAATAACATAGGAGAACTCAGGCGGTACCTAGGAATGATTAACTTCCAGCGCGTAAGTTTATTAAAAACTGTTTCAGGAGTGGCAGCACCCCTTAGTGCTCTGACAGGAGGAAAAGGAAGGATAAGATCGAATGGACAGAAGAAAGGATTCAGGCTTTCGAAAACTTAAAGAGACTGCATGACAGAAGCTGGAGAGCTGGCATTCCCGGATTCACAGAAGGTAAGTCCAAAATTAAGAGCTTTATGTGGACCGCCAGTGGATTTGGTAGTGGGTGCATGTGTATGTCAAGCAACAAGAGAGAGGAAAAAAGAGTAATGAGCTTATAACTTCTCATTCATTCGATTGCGTGTGAAAAGAAGAGCACCACCATAAAGAGGGATTGTTGGCTATTAGGTGGGAATCAAGAGTTTCCGTCCTTTTTGTTGGGTCAGGAGTTTATATTATACACAGATCACCGCCCACTAGTGTACCTCCACACAATGAAGTTAGTAGATAGTAAGTTGGCTCGTGTCTTGGACGATTTAACCGAGTACAGCTTCCAAATCCATTATTTTCCGGGAAAGGAAAACATCTTTGCTGATACATGGTCCCGTTGTCAAAGGAAACAAGAGGAAGAAACCGATGTCATAAATCTAGAGGCCCTACCAAGTGAGGTCTAGAAGTACTAAGGGTGGTACCAGGAGGTTGATTCCTTGTTTTTGAGCTTGCAGGAAGTTTTAAAAAAAGGAACACATTAGAGGAGAGGTACCACGAAATAAGGAAATTCCTACTAGAAGTTTTGATAAACAACAGGAAGATGTATGGGTTAGATAAACAACCCAAAATCACTCAAAATATTTAAAAACCATCAGTATTTCAGGAAGGGAACCAATCCAGAGGTATTACTGGCAGCTAGCGATGAGGTTCAACTGAAGATCTGGCCTTTGCATCACGCGAGACTTTGTTGCTTCGTTGTTATATGGGGACCCAAAGCAGGAAAACGAGAAGATTTAAAAAACATTCACATTTACAAGTATTAGGAGGTACCCATTTCAATCCAATTAAGAGATAATGGTACGTTCCAGATGAATAAGGGTAATACGATAGTAGACGAATTAGCAATCGAAGTCAAGAGGGCTACACAACATCCTGAGCAGCGAGAGAACGACCACCCACTGCAAAAGGAATTCAATGGACAGTGAAGAAAAGTGCAGGCAGAAAACTTATTGGACACCCACCAGAAGAGGGAACAGGGGTTAAATCTATTAATGAAGGAAAGAGGGACACCGGTCTCGGTTAAGCTGCAACCACAAGTTATCAGGATTGGCATAGGCAAGACTTTCCATTGGCGAACATCTAGCGGTTGTTGCCTTTTTAGACACAGGATCTGTCATTAGTTTGGTCCAGGAAAACAGCTGTCATCAGGGAGTTAGAACCATTTGGACTTAATTTTGAGAGAAAATGGAGTGTGACATCACATTACAATGGGATTCACCACCAAAATTGTTGAATGCACACAGCAGTAGCTATCAGGATAGATTACACGCTACAGGAAAACAGCATTACCATTGGTAGTTGTAGGGATGGGTTCATTCCGGCATGTTTTCTTTTGGGAATGAATTACTGTGTTGGTGGGAAACAAAAGCGATTCCTGGATTTTGGCGAAGGCCATCATTCGCACATGGGGATGATGAGGAACAGGTTAGTGATGGTTTTCTTGTTAATGTGTATAAGGATAGATTAGCGTGATGTTGATAATAATAGGATTGACAATATCATAACATTGAACGAAATTATATCGCACAGTGTACTAGAGAAAAGATTACTAAGCTGTCTAAATGTGAGAAGAAAGAAGAATGATTCAACGAATAAAAAAACAATTGCTCTCAAAGAGCGAGGATGTGTCTATTAAGGAATTTGTTATAAAGAGTATGCGGGAGGGATTCGTAGTTAGATAGAACTTATCGTCAAAAGTTATTATTAGTGTATAAGGGGATTATGAAGAACGTACAGGAAAAGATTGTTTCGATAGAGGGAACAAAGGGACTCGGAAATGAGTGGGTGTAGGATGTTGGGAGTAACAAGAATTGGGATGGTCAAGGGCGTAAAAACTTGTGTGTGGAGTCCAACATAACAACCACGAAAAACGATTAAGGGCACACGCGGTAGGACAAAGGAATAACATAAACAGAACATATACGAAATTGTCGAAGGGTAAGCGGGGCCAGGGAAATATGACTGGCTAAGCCAAAGAACACCAAAAGGTCACGTACTATAAAACCCAGGAAAGGTGTTGTGTGCCAGGACATCGCGGCTCTGTGGCGCCACTTAGTCAGCTAGAAGTAAGTAGATGCAGGCCAAATAAAAACACAGGAGTGGTGTGAACCATATATACCGACTCACGCTCTTGGAAAATTCACAAGTTGACCTCACTCCTTTTTCGAAGAATTAAAGTCCAAGTGTGAATGGTGATAGGCACATAAGGCCAAAAAAACAGAGTGAGACGAGAAAGGGATGTATGCATGTACTAGTGGCTTGTGGACCACTAGCAGCAAAAGAAGAGTCGTCGAGCGTCAGAACGGGAAGCACACTGAAGCGGACAATCATGCCAAAAGGGTCATCAGGGCAGTGTTTGGAAATGCGAGGGAGTGGTTTACAAACAAATTGGTTTGAAAGAGCCACACACGAGGTGACAAAGGTAGTTCTAACAGATCAATGGGAAATGGAGATCTAAAGAAAGTACACAAGTTTAGAAGCGTATCGCTACAAAGAAGAGGAGAGGTAAGTAATAAAGCAAAAATAAGACTATCATAATATGTGGCGGAGCAATAGTCGCGTTGAGTAGCCATACTGTGTCTTACAAGAACGGGGGCCCAAGTAGATCGCGACACCCCAGAACAAAGTGGTAGCCAGGGACGTAACCTGTCACGCCTTGGCTGCGTCCTTCCGATAAGGCTTTAGTGACCAAAGGCACAGGAGCTAGGAAGAAAACACGTAATGTGATTGCTGCGCTCACCTCAGCGGGAAAGTGAGACTCTCTGTGATATGTAAAAACGCTCAACGATCAAAAACACTACAGAGATAGTGTGGAGGCACATAGACACCAGACCAGAGATAAGCACAAGAGTTTGAAGCGCAAACACATAAGGTAGGTGTAAAAGAATGGGTAATTGCAGAAATACGTGCGTATGTGCGAGACTGCGAAGATGACAAAAGGTGGTCGAAAGGTGGAAGGGAAGAAGAGGGACAACACAAGGACTTAGGAACTCAAAAATATCGCTAAGGAGATAGGATTAAGGGTCTAAAAAGAAAGAAGTGTAGTTGATCGAGATCCAGGGTCTCGTTACGCAGCGAAACAGACATATGAGTGAAGAGAAGCTTAAGTGAAGGCCATTACACAGAGTTGCAAAAGTCATTTTAGTTGTTAAAACAAATCTGTTTGTGTGCGAGGTCAAAAGACAAACGTACTCAAGGAATAGAGACGGCACCTCTCAAACTACAGACACATTAAAAAGTGTGGGCAAAGCACGCACACGCGTTTCAGCCGTCCAGCTAGGTATTTTGAGAAGATGAAGAGCAAATAGGAAAGTCTATAGCACAAGGCATGAAGCGATAGATTGACAAATAACAACTAGTGAGGGTGACGAATAGAGAAAAGAGCACCCAGGGGAAATATTAAATATCTTTACTCACAGGGTTCCGCAAGAGAGAAAGTACAACAAGAAAAAAAGAGTCAAGAAATTGAGGGAAAAGTATTTGACACTAATGCCAAGGGAAAAAACAGTCGGTCTCTTGTGTATATATGTCAATCAGGATTCATCTGTCATGCAATCAGAAGAGGGTGATATGGAATTTAAGCTAGAAGGCCAAAACAAGGTGTCGATAGAGAGATAAGGAAAGCACAGACAGAGGGCAGGAGACTCTTGATTAACACTCTATGCGGGTAGTAAGATTACCTAACGTGGACTGCTGAATGTGAATTGGGTAGAGAATTCTGAGCACCAGAGAATATGCAGTGCGATGATCAAGCGAGAAATTATAATCTTACAGAGTTAACGAAGACGAGATTAAGATATACCCTACAGAGAGCCTCTATAACACCGGATGAAGGATCACCGATAAACCACTGCTTACAGAGCATCTAACTGAAAGAGGAGGCAGCTTGGTGTGGCCTAGGCAGAGTTAATGAGCTATCAGGATACATGATGCAGGAAGTATATCCGAGAGAAAAACTAACAAATATGTTAGCAGAGTAGATGTTGCCTCAAATAAACGCCCTCTTATATAAATTTCAGATACACCTTCTAAAAATAGACAGTGGACTCCAAAGAGATGATGATTAGATAATATCACTCTCAACAAAGTTACTCAGAATGGCGGTTGGAGCTAGATAAGAATACTAGAGTAGAAAAAGGGCCAAGAACGGAACCCTAGACAAAATCGGAAAGATTGATAGGCATACGAGCCAATGAGCAGCGGATACAGGTGCGAGACTACCAAAGAATGCTGCGCGCGAACGTGACATGAAAAAGAAGGGTTAAGTGAGTATAAAGGAGTAGCGATGAGAGAAGGGGCGTCTGAGGAGAAGCGTGAGGTTATTGACGTACTTGCTTGTTCAGTTATTTGGTATTGATTTTTTTGGGGACTGAGTTATTGGATTATTTAGTTATGGGATTGTGTTCCCTTCTTTAAGTATTGCAGTCCCAATCAATTGAAGGGGATGAAGTGGGATAATGTCGATGAGAGTCTTGGGAGGTACTCATGGCATCTATTTTGATTCAGAACCTCACCAAATTTTTACGAAAAGGCGCAGAGATAAGTGTGGTCCAGGCGTAGATAAGAAAAACTGCATCGTTTTCTCAAAATGAAGTTACGGGGTGAACAGTATTGTGTTGAATATCCAGAGACTTAGAAGGTGCGCTTGAGTATCGGATTAACAGAAATGTGGAATGTGCCGGACTTATAGAGAGCAATTTGTTACTAAGATGTTTGATTATCAGCTTCCAGGAATTTATGTTACGAGCTAGTTGATTCCAGCTTGGTATTAAGAGAGACGCGAATGTCTCCCAAAATAAATTGGTGGAAGGAGAGTTAGGAGGCCACGAGGTGTGTAGAACCCCGAGATTTTCGGAAGACCAAATTTAGAGCCAAGTTCAAAGCAGTAGAGGGGGGGTGGGAGGGGAGTGATGAAAGATCGGTACGTTTAGACCCAACTTCCAAAGAATTGAGAGTGTCTCGGCATCGACTCAGACCGCGAAGAGTTAAGTTCCAATAATGGTCACGACCGGGATATGTAGACAAAGCTGCAATTATTAGCCAACTAAGCTTTTCCAGCTAGATGATTTTAAGAGGCCTAAGTAACTTCTAGGTTAGCTAACCGAGGTATTAAGAAAACAGTGGACTACGGGGAGATTCCCAAAGGTCGTAAAAGGTCACACCAGGGGTCGATGTGTTATCAATTGGATCAGGTTATTCTCAAAGTTGTAAAGAGCACCTTCCGAAGGATCATTCGTTCGTCTAAATAACGACATTAAAAAGGAAGTATTATGCATCGTTATGGTACCTGTTCTATGAGAATAATTAAACTGAATTTGTAAAAGGTAATTGAAAAACATAACCCGGGGTTGGGTAGTATAATTTGATCTGTGTATATTTGCGGTTCGAACTAAATTGTAGTAGTGTATATGTATTTAGCTAGCGTTAGTAATAGGCGTGTTTATGAAATTATGGACGTTAAAAACAGCCATAGGTAGGTGTAGAATTAATATTGAAATAACTTAGAATTAATCTCTATATTTATTCTGATGTAGTAGCAGAAGAAATGGGGAGGGGGTAATATATAAGAAAAACCAACATTTCAGATCTTTCAATTCTTTTTGTTCTTCATTTGCACTTAAGAAATAACAGGAAATCCTCATGTAAGGAGATCGAACTTATGCCCTCCTCATTTAAAAAGGTAGTGCGGTCTTCACAGGCACGTGATTCTATAATTTCAAAAGGGGGGTCGCATATTGATTCATTGCATATTCGACATATAGGTAAGTTAATATATATATATATGGAGTATTTAGTATAATATAATTATATATTATATGGAGGGAAATAGTTATGAGGTATAGATAGATATAATATAATATATATATATATAGTGAGTTTATTAAGTGTGATAGATATATAAATAAATTAATAGGATATAAGAATAGTAAAAAAAAGTAATATATGTTATAATTTATGTAATAAGTGTTATAGATTATAGTATATATATATATATATATATAAAATAATATAGGGTATAATTATAGGTATAATAATATAGGGGGTAGGGGTTATAAATATATAGGGGTAATAAGTTATAGTATTTAATAGTGAATAATACTATAGATATGGTATATGTAGTTTATATGATAAATAGTTGATAGGGGATAATATATATAGGTAGTAATAAATATATGGGTATGTGTATATAATATATATAAGTTATTAGGTTATATATGGTATGATAATATAATAATGTAGGATAGTATACTACATAAAGAAATGAAGGAGAGCGGTAATAGTAATATATAGGGTAAGGTGGGGTTGGTTTAGTAATTTATATAAGGTAGATATCATATAAAGAGGTAAGTTGAAAAGATAAGGTGTAATTGGTAATAAGATAATGAATTATAACGGTTATTGAGTTATATATTTATTATAGTAATATAAATGTAATGAACGATATTTTTCCGCAGAGATCTTTTGTTTACTGTTTCTCTATTCAGATCACTGATGAATTCATACTTCAGTTACCTACGACTTCGGATCATCATACATTTCTTTGCTCGGTCTTCTTTAGATGTGCTAGATTCTTGGAAACCGCTGCTCTCCTTCGCTTAGATAGTCTGTGCGGTTTACCGGCCTTGTATCAATTGATCTCCCGTAACACATGAATTTGTTCGTACGTTCTCATTCGCGATCCTCTGTCAGAGGCCACAGTTTATGAAATGTCCTATCGCGTTGTGCTTCGAGCAACATCGACAAGATTTTTCCCTGTTTTAGAATAGGTTCTAATGTGAAAAAGTGTATAATTCAGATTGGATGTAGGAATCCAAAGCCCCGATTGATTTTGCGATTCTAATCCCGAGAATACAGTTGATGCTGTTTCGCATCCCTTGCCAACCCTTACTGCTTCTTTTAGTTTAAGAAATCAACCTACTACTCCTCTGGCCCCTTCTTCCTCCATTCCTTCGGAACCTACTGTTCCTCTCGCACCGTCGTCAGCTACTCTTCCTTCTTGCAGATCTCCCCTTCCACGTTCGTCAACTTCCCGAATATCCCTCCTCTCCGTATTTTTTTTCCTCCTAATTCTTCTTCTCATAATCCTACCTCCCGTTCAGGTCGACTTCTCCGTCCGGTTGTTCGTTTTACTACGTAACCACTTCGTTCTTGCTGGGGGTATGGCTGCCTACTGTTTTCAACATTTATGTTACTTTCTCTTAAAAATATTTTCTGTTATTTAAATCTTTACTTAAGTATCGAAGGCGTAGGTGCTACTTTTCGGTCGTTGGCCAAAGAATTTATAACGAAGTGCACGGAGAATTCGGCTCACTCATTCATTTGCCTATAAGTGTAGGCATCGTTGACTCTTTCGCTCCCGGCTTGCAGTTCTAACGTGCACTTTATATTTCCAGTTGAATTTTTTATGATGTTTCTCTTTCAAAAATGCATCTTGAACATTCATATTTTTTAAAATCCAGGATGAGTAATTATTTAATAAAATTACCTATTTATTAATGAATAATATGTAGGAAAATTATATTGTTTTAAAAGGATGAATGAACTGTATTTTTATTTTTTTATTAAAATCATTTTCATATTTTCATGTAAAAAAATTAAATTTTCTAAAAGTCCCTTTGTGCAAAATTTTTCCTTTTTAAAATTACTTAATATTTTTATTTATTATTATTTTATTATTGTTATATTTGTTTTAATATTGTTAATATATTTTATAGGTAATATGGCTCTTGTTTTAAAACCTCCTTGTAAGATTGTAGTAGGACCTTTTTATTAAGACTTCTGTTAAGACCTGTGTATGTTACATCCTTCTTTTGTGGGTATATATATATAAATATATATATATATATATATATATATATATATATATATATATATATATATATATATATATATATATATATATATATATATATATATATATAAATATATATATATATATATATATATATATATATATATATATATATATATATATATATATATATATATATATATATATATAATATATATATATATATATATATATATATATATATTTATATATAAATATATATATATATATATATATAT
>JABUQX010059502.1:0-26777 GCA_015478945.1 Trachelipus rathkii | reverse complement strand
GATGTAGCGCTGCACGTTCAGTTGCGTTTGGGTGTTTAGCCGTTCGCATTTATCGTAAAAACCTTTCGCGTTTTCGTTGCGCTGCTTCAATAATATATATATACTATATGCTATATATATATATATATACAGCCTATATATATACTATATATATATATATATATAACTGCTCTTATACCTTAGCTATGCTATATATGCTATATATATGTATATATATAACATATACGCATCTTATATATATATATATATATATATATATGCTGCTGCTGCTGCTTCTTCTCTGCCAACTTAACCTTAACCTTATGCTCTTTTACTCTACCTGCCCTGCATATAAAATATATATGCTAATAACCAATAGCAATATAATATATATATATCTTCAATATAATATATATATATATATAATAACTAATAATAATATAAATACTTTGCATATATAATATATATATATATAACATATAACATATAACATAACATATAACAATACTATTCTTCTCTGCTATATATATATATATATATACATATATATATATATATATAACATAATATATATATATGCTATATATATATCTGCTCTTTATATATATTATACGAGGGCTGTCTAAAAAGTATCCGACCTTCAATTTTCGCGCGCAAAGTATTGATGCTAGGATTGGGTTACTGTGCACATTTGAAGAAGAAAGTTTAATGCGCATGTTTGAATTTTTTTTTGCCGTTTCGATGAGTCAGTCGTTCCCTACGTGCAGTAGAGGGGGATGCTGTTGTACATGCTTATCGAAATTTGATTTTTCATAAAATGAGTGAACGAGTTGAACAACGCTACTGCATAAAATTTTGTTAAAAGCTTGATGATTCTCAAAGTGAAGCAATACGTAAGATTCAGATGGTGTTTGGAGACAATGGTATGGGAATAACACAAATAAAGGAGTGGTTTAACCGATTCAAAAAAAGGACGGACATCGAAGCCAAATCAAAGGTGATGTTAACAGTGTTCTTTGGGATCCGGCGGAATTGTGCATCACAAGTACGCACCGGAAGGACAAACAGTGACAAAAGAATTCTATCAAGGGTGCTCATCGACTCCGTGAAACAATGCCTCAAAGCCAGATCTCTGGAGGGGCAAAATAATTGACGGTTGCATAAGAAAATGCTCCATCATTCATCGCAATTGATTCCCCAGTTTCGTAAATATAAAATTGCGGTCGTTCGCCAACCTCCATACTCACCGAGCATGCTCGCCACGGCTTTGATTCTTCAGAAGTGAAAGAGCCTATTGAAAGGATTCCGTTTTCAGAGTAGAAACGAGATAATGCAGAATGCGACAGCGGAGTTGAACACCATTTCAAAAGAAGCCTTCCAGAATTGTTTTCGGAAGTGGAAAGAATGGTGGGCTAAGTGTGTGGAGGCGCAATGGCCCTACTTTGAAAAGGAATAAAGTCCCAATCCAATCAAGTAAGTAATTTATTTTTGAGGCCAGGGTCGGATACTTTTAGACGGCCTCATATATATATATATATATATATATATATATATATATATATATATATATATATATTATATATATATAACGTATATACTATATATATATATATATATATATATATATATATATATATATATCTTGCTATGTACTATATATGCTATATGCTGCTATATATCAGGGACTCCCGGCTTTCGTCATTACAGTTTATAGGTGATTTAGCTCTGAACATTTCACTTTTACAATTATATATATATATAAATATACTGTATATATATATATATATATATATATATATATATACTATATATATACTTCTTATATATATATATATATATATATATATATATATATATATACTATATATATACCTTCTATATATATATATGGATCATGTCAATTATCCGCCTCCTCCACATATTATATATATATATATATATATATATATATATATATATATAACTATATATATATATATATATATATATGTAAATATAATAACGCCAAATATATAACCTTATATCTTCTTCTTCTGCTATCTTATATATATATATGGATGCATGTCGATTATCCACTTTCTCCATATATTATGGCATCAATTAGTAGTGAATTCAGACACATTTCATGAAAGTGAAGTATGGGAGAAATGCCTAAAGTCAAGTGAAACTTTGTTATTAAACAGCACACCTCTAAAAATATTTAAGAAAAAAAAAAAAGTTCAAATCTTTGTAAACTAATTAAACTCATAGGATAACCTTTGCTTATGTATAGTTAAAATCTATTTAAACTAACTAAACTCTAAGATAACCTTTACTTAACTTATAATGTAATTTATTTGTATATTTATTTATTTCACTCTGCATTGTTAAAAAAATAAATGAAATAAAACATATGGCCCCAGAGCTTTCAATACTTTATTAGATTAAGTAGATTTAAAAAAAAAAAATTGGCTTCAACATACCTGGAGAGGATATGAAACATGAGCATATATATATATATATATACTATATATAATATATATATATAACCAACATTATAATATATATATATATATATATATATATATATCTTCTTTATAATATATCTTTATATATATATATATATATATATATGCTATATATCTATCATGCATATAGATGAATAAGATAGATGAATGAATATAGATGAATGAATAGATAGATGAGTAGATGAATGAACAGAATGGAACAGAGAGAGAGAGAGAGAGAGAGAGGAGAGAGAGGAATGTACTAATAAAAACGAAGGAGATCTGATAGAAACTACCAAATATATATTCGTTCGTTCGCCGAGACGAACTATTTTGGAAGATGAGAGTCAATTTTCCGTGCTCATTGTTCGCATTTAGTTTCGGTATTGAAAGAAACCTTGGTTCTTGTTAATACAACCGCAAAGTTTGTAGGTATAAAGCGTCACGCGGTCATATTTTCACACACATTTTCTCCTCAAAAATGTATAGAGCATGTGTTGTATGTCTGCAACAATCGTGTTGGTTTGACATTTGGACTAGCTAAAATTTGATGACGTTTTTTCATTAAATAAATCATTGGAGTGTTATAATAATAAGCAATTTAATTTTACAGCTTTAATATTTAATCCTACTAAAGTAAAGAATAAAAAATAATAAACAGTTGCACTAACTGCAAGTTGAATAAAATGGTGGTTGCGCGCAAATCTGCAACCAGGCCACGAGCCGCCCCTGATATATAGCATAACATAACATATAACATATATATATATAACTATATATATATATATATATACTGTACCTTGCTCAACATATATATCGCCACGTATATATCTTATTATCTTTACTATATATATATATATAGGAACTTATCCTTTAAAGGGTGGAGTTAACCGATATATCGAACGAACGATGTGATCGTTTTTCGATTATTTCAAGGCAATAGTGCGTTAAGGTTGTAATAAGTTTTTCTTTTTTTTTTTTAACGAAAAGAATATAACCAAGATTAAATCGCAAAGATAGAAGAGTCGGGGTCTCTCTCGGCCTCAGCCAGGGGACGACGGGGGACTTCGATCCACATTTGCAATCCACCGTCAGGCTATATTTACTGTAATTAAAATTTTTTTTTTTTTTTAAAAATTAACATACTAAAAATTAACATGATAAAATAAAGCAACATGTGGCAACATTTTCTCCGATCTTTCTATTGGGTTTTAGCTAACACGTAACACTGTAGGGATGCACAAGTAGGATTCTGCGATTTGCGATTTCATGACTTTTTATGTAACTTCTTTCACAGGATATACATACCATACTATATATATATAACATATTAATAACTAATATGTAATATAATAATAATAATAATAATAACATGTATGTATATATCATAATATACTGTATATCTAAATGCTAATATATAATATAGTATATATATATGAGATAATAACATGTAATATAGTAATAACATACAGCATATAATATGTATAATAATGTATATATATATATATATATATATATATATATATAATAATATGAAAATAACTAGCTATATAATGTATGTATATGTCTTTTGAAAATGTATGTATAATAGCCATATATGTGTGTAATATAATATATATAACATATGTAATATATATATATCTTATATATAATAATAATAATATTTATATGTGTAACTTATCTTAACTATAACCAATAATAATATGTGTAATGTAATATATTGCTCTTTCTCCTTCTTCTTATATTCAGCCTAACTTATTATGTATGTATGTATGTATATAATATGTGTATATATGTGTATAATAATATATAATATATATATGTAACAATATATATATACCAACAACAGCAGCAGCCAATATATATGTAGCAACAATATGTATGTATATATATGCTATATATTATGCTTCTTCTTAGCATAATAACAATATGTAGCCAGCAACCAACTAATAATAATATAACGCTCACCAATAACCATAATAATAATAATAATATATATAAAATATATCTAATAATAATAATAATATATTAATAATAATAACATAACAATATATAACCTTGTAATAATATGCATAACTATATTTATACTTATAATATATAACATTTCTTAATATATATACATATATATATGTAATAATAACCAATAATATGTAATATGCTATAGCTCATAATAACAACAACAACTATATATATATATATATATATATATGCTATGTATACTATGCTAACAACCTTATATATGCTCTTAACTTATCATATATCTTTTCTTCTGCTGCATATATATATATATATATATATATACTATTCACAGACTACTAATGCTCGTAGTTCAATAGTTACAGATTAATATTATCCCTTGAGGTAGTTAAATTTTCAATTTTCTAAAAAATTTTATTTATAAAGAAATCATTTGATAAGGAAATTTATTCACATTTTATATACAAGTTTTAAAAACATTAACACTAATTAAGTCTAGCTTTCGTAGTCAATGATCGACATACTTCTTCAGGACTGAAAATTTTTTTTAAATGATGAAATGACTTTAACTCCGATGGATTTCTGGCAACCTGGTATTTCTATTTATCGATGACGCTATGTTCCCATTTTCTTTCATTTTTAAACTTTCTTTAGTATTTTGTTGAGTGATGTAGACATTTTTAAATATTTATTTGTAGTTTCGTCTATATTTATTTCGCCTTTTTGTATATTTAGATTGGTACTATTTTTTTATTATGAAGGATTCAATAAACTTCCTTTTGTCTGTATTTTGTATGGTTTGTATAATAGTAGGGGAATTTATACTGAAGGTGTGGCCTGAACTTTGCCGATGTTTAACTAATGCCGAGGTTTGTTTGTCACGGTTTAGATCAACAACAACAACAACATATATATATATATATATATATATATATATATATATATAACTTCTTATATACATAATTGATATATATATATACTATATATATATATATATATATAATAACTACTATATATATATATAATAACTTAATATATATATATATATATATATAATATATATGGTTGATAAATAATTAATATATAATAATTGATGATGAAAATCCCATGTAAGGTATTTATATATATATATATATATATATATATAATAATATATATATATATATATATATATATATATATATATATATATATATATATAAATAATATATATATATATATATATATATATATATATATATATATATATATATATATATATATATATATATATATATATATATATATATATATATATATATATATATATATACTATTATAACTTATATATATATATGCTATATGCTATACTACTATACTACTACTCTTCTTCTTTCTATAAACTATTATTATATATATAATTCCTTTATGTAAAAATAAAACATGATTGGTCTAAAAAATAATATTATTATTATTTATTTATTTTTATATTTATATTTTTTACCGTTCTTTCATTTTTACTGTGAAATATTTTAAACCAATTTTGAGAAGCTCTTTCACTATTACTATTAAATGAGGCAGAAAAATAACGCCCCTAATTCTTCCCTTTAATATATTTTGCTAACGTTAAGACTAAAATGCATATCTAAGCGATTTGTTAATCATTCTTCCCCACACTGAGTGTAATAGACAATTTGCAAACATTCTATTACGCTTTTGTAGTTTTTATTGTGTGTTTTTATTTTATTTTTATTTTTATAGCCTTTTAATAAAATTAAATATTATTAAAGCTACTTTGCATCTTCCGTTGTATTACGAAATCCTGTATTTAGATACGGGTTAATGATTATTTCTATTATATTGCCTAATATTCCTGTTATTATATTTCTTGGAAGAATAAGAACAAGTTCCTATTGTCATTTTAAATGAATTTTAATGGAACAAATATATTAATATTTTATTCTTACTATTAAATTCTCAATCTACATAGCTTTCAAACTAAAGGATCTAACTTTATTATCTAGTCCGATAGTTCTGAGATCCCTCATGCATTTTAGTACTCTTGGTCTTGATATATTCAACAAATTAACCTTCAAGGTCTCGTGTTAAAATGCCTGTTACTTCTATTTAAAAGAAGTTTTAGATGTTTTTCATGATGAAATGTTATCATTTTCATATTTGTGCTATTTATGGGCCTGCATGATATCCTCTTATGATAAAAACTGCTCAATTTTGGGGTGTTTCATGGCTCCACAAATAATGAACGAATATTCGAGATTATTTTTTATTGCCTGGCAAGGCAATTGTCCTGAGATTAAATTCCGCTCGAATTCAAAAATTTATTTCACTTTTGTTCAGTAATGGTAGACAAATTGTATAACAGCTTCAAGTTGTCAGTGTGAACAAAAGATTCAAATCTTGATAACGTTTGACTGAAAAATACGAAATTGGAGATTACTGCAAGTTCCTCCAAGCCAAGTTCCTAAAATGATTATAACTCAATATTTTTTTCCCTTCTAGCTAGTTCCACATAACTTCTGGATAGGATCGTGTAGGAGCTAAATGTCATATAGACTAAGAAAATAATAGTGTATGTGAGAATAGGAAGAAAGAAGGGAGGATGGGTCGGAGAGCTTGATGACTCTGTTGATTCAGAATAGATACGGCATGGGAGATATGCGTGTGATAACTATAAAGTTGCGGGCTGCAGAGTTACGCAATGTCCGGGTCTCGCACCAACTGTAGTGGTGAATTGAAGGTGAGAACGAAAAGAGAATGGAAAGATGGATCAGCGGGCAGGATGTGGAAAGGAGGAAGACTAATCTTCGAAAAAGATATACGTCCGATAGTTATAGTACGATATATAGTATTGTAGCAGTTAGTATAAAGATAGGAGAGTTCGATAGGTGAATTGTGGATGTGGATTTGCAGAGTGAGACGAGAGATGGACTATAGAGAAGAATAAATAGAGATACAGAGAAAGCGATATAGAGCGTGATATTAATATATCGGTTTTATAAGATGGTAAGGGTTAATTATGGAGCGAAAGGAGAGTATAAGGTGAAATGCTGGGTTTAAGATAGTGTGAGAGAAAGTGAAGTGAAGAGAATGTTCAGTTGAAATCTGCTGAGAGTTACTTAGATGATAGTATGGAAAATCTATCGAGAATACTTGTGATATTAATATATAATTGAATCCACGGACACAGAGGCAGGAGAGTATAATAAAGATGGTGATTGAGATTGGATTTGGAAGTTGGATAATTAACTAGAAGGCTGCTCCAGCTAGCAAGGCATAGACTGGTTCATCCAAACTGAATTGATAGAGAGGGAGGAGCAAGTATATGAACTACACGATGATCTATATATAAGAGAGTAAGGGAGAGAGATTAAGGGGAAGAACTTATATATATGTTTCTATGCGCACGAAATTGGAAGGAAAGCAAGCGTGAGGTAATCGCTGGAGAGGCGAAGAAGACTGAGAGCGTATAATACTTGAGTGTATGAATAAAGGAGAGAGAGAATTGTGAAGTAAAAACTGAGAGTGAGATACTTTAATCACAGTTGAGCTTGTAAAAAGAAAAATAATCACGTTTGGATGGTGGGAGTGCGGGTTGAAGAAGAGCAGAGAGCCGGGCAGTTGGGGAGCGAATCAGAAGACAAGTAGGGGAGTAATGCTTGGATGAGGAAGCTAGATGTGATGTTTTACGGTAGGGGAAAACAATAAACATGAAGAAAGGTGTGCAGCGGTAGTGAGGCCACAGGAGGACAGAAAGGACGAAAAAAGGATTTAGGTGTGGTTAGAGGATGTGTGGATCAAATTCTTTACCATTGAACCAACATGATCTTGAGTGTAAGTAAAGGAATGGCGAATAGTGGCGCAGAGGGGAAGGGAAAGGAAAGAAGAATAAAGTTGTATTAGGCTCCTTAATCAATGTAGATATGCCAACTGTATGTAGGTCACAGAACAGGAGGCGGATTAGTACAATAACGCGCTATAAATAAAGAAGAGTGAGGCGGGAGCCGTAGCCTTGCAGAGTGGCGCAAGGCATAAAAGAGCTTGCAAAGCAAGCCAGGAGTGACTATGAAAGGTGATGGAGGTCAGATCGTGCTTGTAGACAGTTGAAAAACAGTCATTGGAGATGAAGAGGAGAGTCCTGCGCAGCCAGAACGATAAATGCTAATTGTATTGCCGAAAAATATATGAGCACAATGTAGGCTACGAATCGTGGAAGGAAGAACGGGAAAATGTGTGGTAAGAAAGTAAAAAAGTAGTTGGATTGTCAAGATTGCTCGAATTTGTGGAAGAATTATCCGTTGCAAAAGGGATTAATACGGGGGACAGCGGTAGTGTGTGAATAGACAAAGCTGTGAGCTCCTTAAGCACAAAGTGATCTGACCTCTAGAATTATTTCAGATCAAGTACGTGAGGGTATGAAAGTGCCAGAGCTAGGTGGAAAGGTTCTATGTATAAGAGAGTTAGGAGGGGTGAGGCAGGGGGTGGAGGGCAGGGGATAAAAAAACGGAAAGACCAGGCACACGCGGGATTAGGATGACACCGTGGTAGGGAAGCTATTGAGATTGAGTAGCAGTTGAGAGATACGGTTTAGAGGGATGGCAAACGAGGTACAAATGTGATGTGGAGCATAGATGGGTGATACGTTCATACTACTCTGATCTATTAATTATGTCATATACTGCGGCGTAGAAAAAGGGCATTTAACTTGAATATATAGATTACGAGATAATCAACCGATAAAAAGATTCGGAATAAGAAGGGTGGCGCGAGTTTGTGACGGAGAGTCCCGCTCAGACTCAGAAAGGGAGGGATATAAGTCGATAAGCAGGTAGAGAACTCTCTCTAAGGCAGGGCTGTAGAGTGATGTGAGGACAAAAGAGGCGCTCATAATAGAACGTAAAACTGGTGGAATGTATGAAAAGTTGATTGACCATAAGTGGTCATGAGAGGGTTAGGAGGGAGGTAAGGAGAGACGGTGAGTCACGTCAAGAGTTTAGTTAGCTGTTTGGCGGAGAACAGGTAGTAGGTCGGAAGTTCTGAAACAAATTGTGTCTGAGTGATATTAGAATATTGATAGCGGTATGTGTGTTGGATTGAGAAGGGAACGTAATGAGATGGCAGCTATGTAGTAGTTAGGAAAGTATAGTTGAGTGGTACAGGTTAAGGGTTAGAGGTACGATAGAGAGAGAGATGAGAGAGAGAGAGGTAGATAAGACATGATATTAGAGGGAGAATTGATTTAAATTGATATAGAGAGACTAAGAGAATAGAAGAGAATGATGAAGAATAGAAGATGAGAGGAGAGAAGAGAATTATAACGTGGATATTACACCCCCTCTGGACGCTATTGATAGAAGATGATATGATAAGAGCGGACTAAGTCTGTATTAGTAATATAAGGTAGAGCATGAAAGTGAGAGGTGATCGCTTAGACGTATTTAGATCACGAAGTAGAGAGAGATGAGTAGGTAAATATTTAGGATGAATTACATAGAGCTTATGCATGAATGAGAAGGAAAGTGCACGATAACGTTGGGTTGTGATCACGTCTCACGTATTGGTGCAGGGAGTGGAATGGTGGGTAAAGTGTAGTAGAGCGCTTAGAGGGACTATGGGTCATATGAAGCCGACGGAACTCGGAAGGACAGGGTATAAGAGTCGTCGTGTGGGGGGGTAAAGGTGCATTATCTGCCGAGGGTGCTGTTTGTGTCTAGGTGGATTAAGAGGGACCAATGCCATTAGGGGGCATACCATAAGGGTTGGGGTTGGATGTGTGGCAGGCAAAGGCTCTGCGGCTCAACAAAGCAAAGGATGAAGAACAATGAACGTCTAGTATGTAGGACGCCGCGCGTAGTGTATCACAGATAAATATGGGTGTGGAAAAAAGTGAAGAAGTGGGTGTGAGGTAAATGAAAAGGAGAAAATTATTAAAACGGAATGGCTACTAGTCTCACTGACTATACAAAATGGAGTCTATAGAGATTGTGCATGTTGGAAGAAGAAAGGATGAGGGGATGAGGAAATGGTGCGGGTGGTTGAGAGATTTAAGAGGAGGGGAGGTGGTGGTTGTCCCGGGCATGTGAGGGACTCAATTAGGGGCCGGTTGAATAGTGGAGGAAGGCTGGCGACCTGGCTAGGGAAACCGAAGAGAATATGGCATGAGTCAGTAAACGTGAAGTTGAAGAGCAGAAATGTGAATTTTGACATAGGCGGGACAGCTCTCAGATGCGGAGTCAGACCGAATAGGAAGGGTACTAGCGAAGATTGGAAGCGTTACAAGCATACATATGTCCGGTGATGGGGGCCAATCTAAAATAATGGGCATAGATGGAGGGCAGCCAACCTGCCAGCGTGGTGGACGCCGAGAAAAAGACTCCAGTGAATACCCTCTATTTATGGTCAGGACGAAAATATTGATCGATTTATAATAGTGAGGTACTTCTACCAGTGCGGACTAGAAAGGTCCCGTGAATTAGCTCGTAGAGTGAACGATTCTTTCTGTACTCGTGAGATCGAGATTAGATTACTCACTAAAGATTGAAAGATGAGACGGATACAAGTAGGTGAAGCTCTCAAGAGGATATAGTGTCACTGGGCGTATCTTATTCTAGATTTTGTCACTATTCTTTTCTAACTAGAGCTTTTATTCTTTTCCGTTGTCATATTAACTAACTATGCAGCATTCTTACTCACGCCGAATATAGAGGCACTAAATATGATGAGGAAATTTATAAAGAAAGGAGACTGTTAGGTAAAGAAAGACGTATAAATAAATAAATAAATAGGTCGGTATTTTTAACAAAATAAATAAATATAGACATATTGATAATAATATATTATTTTATAATATAGTATAGATATACTATTAATATTAATATTAGATATTATATTTTATATCCCATAATTAAGGATATATAGTGGTGTTATATATATATATTAAAGAGATTATAATACTAATAATATATATATATATATATAATATATATATATAGTATTAGTAATAGATTATTATGATAAATACATAATATAATTATATATATATAGTATTAATATTAAGTTATTAGATTACTATATATATTAAATTTCATATTAATATATATAATTCTGATAGATAATATATATAAATATAATATGAACGATATTACATTATATTATAGTATATATAATATATTAATAACTATTAAATAAATAATCTTAAGATTAGAATCTAGTAATTCCAGATATAGCAACTAGTTAGATATAGAATAGATGATTATAATTATTAAGATATATAATAATTAATATATATATATTTATATATAATATAATATATATATATATATAGAATATATATTAATATAGTATTAATATATTATAATACTATAGATATATACTATATATAAATACTTATATAATTATTAGAGAATGGACATAATTAACAGTAACTAAAATCTTTGAGAATATGATTTATAATTAATTTGCCAAGAACCATAGGGAATAGAGATTGTCCATAGTATTAACTTTAGATTGTTACACAAGAAAACTATAATTAACAAACTCTTTCCATAATTAATACATCTTCTAATATCCTAAGTTATAGATGATTCAATGCTTATGTATGATAGGGCTCTAAAAAAACCCACTATCACATATAACGATTAGAAGAACCTAATAATAGGATATCACACAGAGTGCACGTGAGTAGATAAATAGAATATAATATATAATATAAAAAATTTTCTTTAAAAAAATATAATAATAAATTATATGAATAGAACGAGATAGTTATACTTATAGTATGATTACTAGAGTACACCGTACAATTAGTAACGTACCGTCCCTCCTTAACACAGACTAATTAAAGATATACCAGTTTATATAATACTGATAATAAATCATTAGATAGTAGTAGAAAAATTTTAAAATTATTTTATATAGTCACAATATAAATGCAATCATTTAATTCAAGGTAAATATATAGAATTATATTATTAAGTTAAATAATAGAATATATTACAATAATAGATATAATCATAATAATAAAAATATATAATGAATATTTCGATATGTTCAATTAATAATATTAAGTTTTAATGCTTTATAAATGAACTCTCTGAAAATAACCTTGAAGAATATTTCTATTTAATGTTGTCATCATATTTGTAAATTTGCCTCCAAAATCTTACCGCTCCAAAGTCTCGTTAAAGACATAGTAGCCCGTTCAGCCCCTCCTGCGTAACGCATGCAATTATTTGGGGGGTTGGGGTGGGGGAGGCGTTGTGTGATTATGATTGAAAAAATCGGTCCAAGAACATCGTTACTCCCAAAACTGCAAATCGCGTCAAGAGGTATAAAGATTGGACAAAGTGCCATAGGAGAGCACTACTAGCATATATAGACGAGCAGAATGAATGATTGTGCAAAAGCGAGACACAAGCGAAGCTGTACTTGCGACTCGAGCAGAGCGATCGTAGTCGAAGCAAGCTGGACTTGAGCTTAATAGTAGCTAAGTCTGTATTCTTAAGCTAGTAGGAGATCTTAAGCTTCTAGCAGCAGCGAGCGAATAAGAACGAAAAAGTAGAGAGAAAGAAAGCGTAGTACAATAACAAGTGAGAAGGTAGCGACCTATGTGCAACAAGCTCATACTCTCCTTACGCAGCACAAAAGTAGATGGACAAAAGGCGATATGGAAGGATATAGGGACAAGAGTAGAAAAATAGTTTTAGACGAACATAGAAAGGCAAAGGGGATCAAAGGCCCCGGGTAATGGGGAAAAAAAAGTCACAGTCGATATCATATGTCAGGTAAGTTAATTAAAGTATACATTCCAGATAACCGGAGGAGTTAGGGGCGTGGTCATTTTGTGGCGAGTCAGTTCTCATGTGTCGATGATTTTTGAAAAGTTTACATATTGAAGCTTACTATTTATTGTTAGGCTTATGATAATGATGAAGCAGGACCTCTTGAATGCTGAAAAAATTTATTATAATATTTTGTGATATTCAACTGTATGTTATATTATAGTATTTCATGAAGGGATTAGCAGGAAGACTATATGCGTTATTGATAGAGAAAATAATTATATTGTTCACTTACTAGAATAAAACTAGATAAGACTATATTATAATAAGAATATAGTACGGTACCATCGCTTTGCAAAATATTCTTTTTATTATTAATATGTATAAAAACTTTGAAAATTGTTTCTAATTATTTATAATTTTTTTAGTTAGTAGTTTTATATACATTTACTATTCGAATAAGGTTAGAGTATTAATACAATATTTTAATATATATTATATTAATATTTCTAATCCTATTCACTTTTTCTCCTTTAAGATATCTATTTGGAGTTTATTTATGCATGAAATATTTAAGTATCTTCAATCGTAAACCTCTGCAAATTTATCCAGAAATGTCTTAAAAAAAAATTGAAATAAACTGATAAAAATTAACAGGGACGAACTTTCGCCATATTTTTGTTTATCATTTTTTCTACATTCTGAATCAATTGATGAAGAATAATAATTGATGAATATTTACATACATATTTTATCATTACAAAAACCTTAAGATGAAAGTAATGTGCCAAAGCTTAACCTTATGAAACAATTCTCAAGCTAAGGAATTGCATGTATTCAATTCTCTATATTTATTATTTATATTATTTTATTTTATTGGTGGGGTGAATATGCAATGATGCATGCGTGTTGGAAGTTGTAGTATAAGTGGAATATGGTATTGCTCCAAAAAACTTTCTGCTATTATAATTACTTTATATTATTGAGTACTTGTATTATATATGCTAAAGTATATTGCATGTTACTTGACTTTATTGATAGTGGATAGGGGGATGTTGATTTAAGAGGCTCAGTGTGTGGTTTGGAATGCGTGAAGGTTATGCCTGGGGGTGGTTGATAGTTAAAGTGCCGGGATTTATGGTTAGGTAAGTCTCGATTGTGAAGCTACGTGGTGCCCAAAAGATATGACTTTGAATTGCAAAGGCTGGTCATTGGGGGTAACCTTAGCGAATTATAGAACAGGTGGTGGTGAGTGACGTTATTTGAACTGGTTTTAACGAGAGGGTGAGGGGTTGGGTTTAATACGTGGTTAGATCCGGCAGATGATAAGAGGAAGAATTAAGCTTCGTCACCCACACTGGGTTTGACACAAATCAACTACCTAAATCTTAATGGGCGAGGTCCTGGCTCAGTATTTATTTTAAATTGTGTGAAAAGAAAAATGTAAATGGGATGAAATAGAATAATATTAACCGCTTTTGCATGGTTATATAAAACCACCGTCTACATATATAATAATAGCATTTAGTTACCCTAATAATTTTTTACATATTATACAATAATATATAGTATTGGTTAAAAAAAATTATAGAAATAGTTCATATAATACTGTGGCAATAAAATCAGAATTAACATATTACTAAGGTCATTCGTATCAGATTTATGTTCGTTAAGTTGATATATGGTATGTCTTATAGATTAATAACTCTCTTAGTAATATGGAAAAGTGTGTTGATGAGGTCTTCGATGAATTCTATTTGAATAACTGGAGTATTTTTCTCCTGTCTTTCTGTTACTTTATGACATAGATGAGTTAGATTATATATGTAGATTATTTCGCTTTGTTTTGTACAGTTAAAAGTGATATGGATAGAGAAGGAAGTAAAATTGGACCGTGACACATATTGGCACCAACTTATATACCTTTACATAGATACATTAGGATAATGCGTTAAATGTTGCGTTGTTGCGATTAACTTTAGAGATCGTCAAATGAAACTGTAGGATGTGGAAACGGTGGGCGATAACGGGTAGAGTAAAAGTTGGTAGTAATAGTGCTCGGCACTTATCAGGCTGACAAAAAGGAGTAATGTGATATGTTGCACAGAGAGGATGGAGTAAGTGGACGTAAGAAGGTGACAAAGAACATGCTGTATCAAGATGTGGTGGAAGCTTGCCGTTGACGGAACCAGATGGTGACTAAACATTGGCACTGGTACGAATACCACGCAGTAATAATTATCGTCAATATATACCACATCTAGGCCAATACTCATAAAAAGGATAGGGTTTGGAAACTAACGTAAACTAACGGTCCTTAATTAATCACTCCAATGAAAGATGTTGAAAAAACTCGCTAAAAGTGTACAGTCGGTGACAAGGCATGAACCTTTTGTAATTAATAAGTCAGTAGAAGTATGTACTCTGATAGGTCGGTAACACACAGGATGGTGAAACAAAACTGGCTAGTCAATCACACTATTGAAGCCGGCAAGGCAGACAAAAGCCACAAAAACCGCTCTTTAAACTTTATGTCACTAAACTCTGTGGACCATAACACTTATCATATACAACTCATACGTTAGCACAGTGTCAAAGAGACGGAACAACGCACCTCGTTACCGCTCGCAAACGCGCTTCTACTAACAGTGCCACGCTAGAATCAGAACCAGGGAAGGTACATAAAGCACCAAAAGAACTATTCCAAAATCCTAACCTTACAAATACCAACAACAACTTAATCGTTTCACTCACACCATATAACCACTTGAGCTCCTAAATTGCGCATTCCAAACTTAAACCAATATACCCGTTCTTAGCGATCCAATACAAGTCACCTACTCTTCCTACATACTCTAGAATAAACTATCAAAAATGTCACGCAGAGTTCAAAAATTATTGCTTATTAACTTTATAGATCTAAAGCGTACAGGACAAAACACAACGTTCGTAAGCTAAATCCAATAATAGACTCCTTTTGCACATCTTCTCTCTCGGAGAGCACTAAGGGCCTAACTTAAATCACTCTTGATAGTTTATAGCGTGAGGTCAACGAACCTTCGCGATAACTAATACCTCCACGATTTCTACACCCAATGCCTGAAAGAATAAAGCTAAACTTCGCTAGATCTAGCCATATAACTCAGCTGTTAATTTAAGATATTTTCGATCATCTCATACTCCTACTTTTACCTTTTTTTAACCACAATTATCCCAAAGTCACTCCGCTCCAACTTTCGCCACTGCGTCTCTATGTGATATATAGTATCTTTAAGCAGAACATGAGTACCAGGGACCGCTAGTCATAGTAATCTCCTCGGTTCCCGAAAGCGCAACTCTAATCAAATATCTACTGCTTTCTCTCGCATGGGCTCAATACAGATTTATTTGAACAAGGTTGCAACCTCCATCAACCATTAGAATTTTATGAATACTTCTTAATATCACTATAATTCTCTACTATTCTAAGGTTAAATACTAATGACTGATTGCGTATCTAGAATGAGATAGTATCTAAACATAGAACGAATAGTAAGAACGCAAGGCATAAACAATCATTAATAAATAATAACTTGTATAAATACTGTATAATAAAAATAATTTTGTAATCGTGATAATTTATTATAATTATTCATCCATTTTATATTTGCGTGATAATGATTAAAGACTATTATTATTTATTAATAAACGTGATTTTACTCATATTAATAAAGTAATTTTACTATACAATCTTAATCATTTAAAAATATCTTACACTTACTAAATATATATATATTTCTAATTAAATTATATAAATCAATTAACTTAAATAATATAATTATATCAAAAATAAATTCGTATAAAAATATATAACGTCATGTAATGCCACACAACAGAGTTACAAGATTTTACACATAAATAAATATTATTTCTCGGGCGTATTGTAGCCTAGCTATACTGGAAGACGCAAGTAACTTACATTATGTGAAGGCCGCAATCATTATAATACATTCATAATAATATAATAACTTATAGTTATATATACATATATAAAAGTTCATCAATAAAATCACTACACTAACCTAACAGACACTTACACAATATAAAATAATATATATTATAATAAATCTATTACAATAATAATAATACTGTCCACATAACCCTAATATATCTTTAGTATTAATATAAATCTTCTAAATACATTCGACATTGCTCCATACTAAATACTTATAATAGTTTAATAAATCATAAATTATTATACTAGTTAAACTATTCAACTATAAGATACTTATATGTAAGCATTACCTATATAAGTAACTTATTATATAACTTAATTTTAATACATGTATTCTTTACCTGTAAACTTATTATTATTAACATATATTAATATAAATATAGTATATTTAATAACTTATATATAAATTACCATCATTGAAATATTTTTGTATGAACATCACATAAAATTTATTAAATCTTTCTATAATAATTTAAATAATTATAGTCACTTAATCATTACAAAATAACTTCTACATAATACTTAGTATAAACAACCAAACTTAATTAATCAATTACCTTTTTCATTAAGAACCTTCCATGATAACAACCAGATCATAATACAATAAAAAAACATCCTTCATTATATATAAAGTCCTAATATAGGCAAAATAACCAACACGTCTAAGCCATAGATAACATTACTAAATAATAGTGTTACTAGTGAAGAACCCATTCTATCTACATTTAATAACACAGAAACTAGCTTACGATCAAACTCCTATACCAATATCACTATCGTAGACAAATATACCATTATATATATAACTTTTTTTCTTTACATTGTATATTAAACTTATATATAAATAAATATAACTACAAGCAGTATACAGAAATACAAGATTCGTTTCAAATAACTCAGACTTAATTACCTTATCATTATTATAAATACAATTTCCAATATTAATATAAAATAAGAAAGTTATGCATAAAATATTCACGTCCCACTTCGCCCCATAATATCCAATAAAAACAAATTAAATTAATTACCTGCAGCCGAACTGGACTTAATGTTATGGTAGGTTGGTTGGGAGTCGTTAATATAATTATCATTTCATATCTTTTTCAGAAAAACTTATATCTGAATTAAACTCTAGTTACTAAATTTTAAATCATACCTTTATTCAAAAAAATATAATTTAAATACCTATTAAATCATTAATATTACAATTTATCCTTTCTGTTTATATATTAAAATAATCATTATCACCTTTGCCAACATGCAATATTATTTAGGAAATTGAACCCATATTACCCATTGGTTTTATTTAGAACTGTCATACATACAAAATGACGCTATTATAAAACTTATACACCCAAGAAAAACTCCAACACTCACACAATAATTAATAGCAACACTACATTTCAATACATTAACACCTATCTATACAAATTTACTATAAATCATATAAATAACATGCATCAATCATATTAACCATATAACAACAACTAAACCAAGCACATATACTCAATACTTATACCAAAGAAAAACTCTTAAATAAATTTAGAGTCCTAAGAACAGCTTTTACATGATACTAATAAAGTGCACCTATATTAAATCCATCTTCACAAATAAATTCATATCTATAGCTCGTGTAGTCTTTTGAAGAAGATTTACAAAAAATATATTACAATACTTAAAATAAACTTATAATAATAAGACTCTCTCAATCATATATAAGATAGCTTAGTAGCTTTTAAAAAAACCAACCAAATTAATAAGGTAAATGAACTTCAAACTAGTGATAAAATATAAACATACGATGGTAAGAAGTGTAGGGCAAAAAGAGACAAACAACATTATTAATGTCAAAGTACTCCTTTATTTACATAAACTTTATATATAAACATATTTATCTTTACTTTATTAACTCTATATAAACTTTATATAAATTACATAACTTTTATTACGGTGTTATTATTAATATTTTTAGTATAAATATCTTTTATCGTGATGAATTACATTTATTAAGTCAAAAGCACATTACACAGTTCAATAATAAAGACGTTTACAAAACTTACCATAAACTTTTCGAAATATTTTCTTAGCACACTAACATCTTGAATGCAATATTAATATTAGCTACAATTAGAGTAAATTTATGAAATTCAACATAAAATAACATTTAACATAAAATATTGATATACTATACTTATACATTAAAACTTTAATAAATTTATATTATATTAATAATATTATTTAGAAAAAAGTTATATATTATACTAATTAATAACTTATTAATATATAAACTTTACTTAATAAACTTTTAATAATATATTATATAATATATAATGATTTAATATATATACCTCTATATTAACTTTATATATAAACTATTTACATAACTTTAACTATAACTATAACAAATTCTTCTATATATAATATAAATATTTAATAAATTAACTTTACAATACAAAAATTTACACAAACTTTTACTATATTATAAAAGATATTATTCATATTAACGAATAAAAAAATCTCTATCATAAACTATTACATTAACCTCACTATCATATTAATCATATATTTAATAACACCAAGTGTATATTAATATTAATATGTACGTAAAACTATTATATCAGCAAATATATTTTATATAACTTTCATAATACCTAATATATCATTTAAAATTTTATAAATTTATTAAATTATATATAATATTATTAACTTAATAATATTAATACTTTATATAAAACTTATGTTATAATTTTATATATATAATTTATATAATTAATAAACTTTACATAAACCCTGACTAACTGGTGTTGAAAATAATCTGTTGCTTGGCCACTTTATTCTATGTACTAATAACATTAATACATAATAGTATCAATAAATTATATGTAATAGTTTTTATCCAAGTTTCTAGGCAATTGCGTATATTATAAATTATATATAATATTTATTAATATATAATAACTTTATATATATAAATTATATTATATAACTTAAAACTTATATTGATATATATAAACTATATTATCTATTAATTAATATAACTTATTATGTATAACTATATTTTTATTATTAAATTTACATAAACTTATACATAACTTTATCATATACTATTTATACACATGCTATTTATAAACTTAGTCTTAGACTACTATTTACATTATATATTTACCTGCAAATTGAAATCATAAATTAAAATTGCACTTCATATATAATAAATCTTTAATTAACTTACTGTTAATTGACTTATTACATAATAACTTTACTATAATTAATTAAAACTCTACATCAATAAGTGAAAGATTACTTTTAAATAAACTTTGCCTAACCTTTCATCATTCATATTCTCAATATTCACGCAAATAAACGATAGAAATAAATATAACTTTATAATAAACTTTATTAATTAAATATACATAAAATTTATATAATATAAACTGCATAAACTTTACATATAACTTTACATAAACTTTAATATAAACATTACATTAACTTTATATAAACTTACAAATAAATTATTTTAAATATAACATAACTATAGTAACCTAAAGTATTATATAAATTTATTAATATAATATAACTTTAACATAAACTTATATATATAAACTATTAATTATTTATACATAAAACTTTGACATATTATTTAACATTTATTTTATAAAATTAAGGTTATATACTTCTATATATAACTTATATAAACTTTATATTAAAAACACTTAGATCGTTAACTATATAATAAACTATATAATATATTTTAGTGATATGACTAATTACTATAAATTAAAATAATATACCTAATATAATATATACAAAACTTTAGTATTATATAAAAATTATATATATAAACTTACATAAAATCATTTATTTATAACTTTATATATCTATTATACTATATAAATATTTAGAGATGAAAATTTAATGAAGATGTAGTGAAAAATTTTACAGAGTTTTCGAAAAATACTTTATATAAAAATATTTATATATATATATATAATACTTTTATATAATAATATATATATAAAATTTACATTTAAGGTATAAAACAATTAATAATTTATCGAATAAACGAAAACCAAGGTATTTTAGGCTTAAACTAAAACATTTATATATAACTATAATATAATAATAATTAGATATAATTATATATCATACCGATACATTTACATAAATTATACATAAAAATCATTTTATACAAATAATATACTATATATTAACATATTACATAACTTTTACTATAATTAACTTAAAATCTATTGTTTCTTATTATAAATCAATAATAGTTAAAACTTTTATCATAACTTTGATTACGACTAAGATATATGTCTTAATTATATAAATTATTAGATTATTATACTTATATATATATCCAAATTAAATTTAATTCACCCTAAATATTATAACTTTATTATAAATAATTTCCCAATACATGTAAGAAAATGATTAAATATTAAATAAAAAATATTTATATAAATTTTGATATAAACTGATATACAATTTTTAATTTTACATAAACTTATTACATAGCAAAATTAATATTTTATTATAAAACTTAAATAATATGTAAAAAAATGTATAATAAATTTTTTATACTGTATGTGAGTGTAACTAATAATAAAATGATTTAAATAAATTTTAATAAGCTAATTATAAAATGTATGTAAATTTCGTTTATCTTATTGTAATTTCATGGTTGGATAAAAAAAATTCCTAGCAATGAATTTGAAATCCTAGAATAAATTCTTTCATTGTAATAATGATAATATATAAATACTTAAATATTCTTTACTTTATGTAAGATTATGTATCAAACCCTATATAAACTTTTTATATATAATAATTTATTATTAAACTATTACAATAAATAAAAAAGCAATAATATTTTATAAATTATTTAGTTTACCGATACAATAAGAAATTTATAAAAATTTTCTAATATAAAGTGTATTAACATAAACAAAGTCTCATATTGTAAAAATACTTTACAATAAAAGTTTACTTAATAATTTCCTTTAGTTAGATTTATATAAATAATATGTTAAGAAAACTTTATGAGATAATAACATTATATATATCATTTAGTGTAAGTTAATATAATATACTTATATACATTTTATATATAACTTAACATATTATATTTTTTATTTTATATTTTATTATTATATATTTATTGATAATTATATATACAAACTTTACAAAAACTATAATAAAGCGACCTACTTTTAGTTTTTATTTACATAAATTTATATATATAATAACTTTAACATAATTTACTATAAAACTTTAATATAAATTTATAAATCTTTATATAAACTTACATATAACTTTATAATAAATAATATTTTACATAAACTTAATATATAATACTTTTATATTAAAATACCTTATATATATAAACTTAATCTTTCATGCCTTTGTATGATGTAATTTAAACTATATAACTTTATATAAACTATAATATATAAACTTATATATATATATATTAAAAAATTACTATACACCATCATATAAACTTATATATTAAAACATTTATATAAATTTATTCATATATAATTTTATAAATCTTATTACATTGAATACTTTAATAATAATACTATATATAGTATATTATAATATTTTATATTTATACTTTAAAAACTTTATATAATCTGAAATTAAGTCACATTTATCTACATATAACTTTAGATTTAAGATGACCTTATAATATATAATACAAACTTCTCTTATAAACTTTTATATACATCTATATTTATGGCATTACATAAACTTAACATAACTTTACTAAACATTTATATATGTACATATGCATACAGTACATATAAATGTAGATGAGGTGAGGAATAAGTTTAAGATCAAAAATTTTTCATATCTCAACTTTATCTATAAATATTATACTAATAAAATACTATATATATATAAATAAAGTTTTAATATAATAACTTTTACATATAAAATATATATATAAACTTATATACATAACTTTATCAAACTTTATATAAATTTATAATTAATAGTATTATATATAAAATATATATATAACTATTATATTAACATTTTGTTTAAATACTATTATACATAATAATTGTGAGTCATAAACTTTATTATAAATTTATACTATCATTATAAAATTTACTCTAACTTTACTATAAATATAATAACTATACATATATACTAAATATAATTTCAAATACTTTACATAAATATTTACTAAACTTTAAATAAATTTATCTATACTATTAAAAATATAACATCATTTGCATTAGAGTTTGTATAAACTTTACATAATAAACTTATACATAAACTTTACATTAATATTTATATATAATACTTATAACATAACTTATATATAATAAACTATTTACATAAACTTTATATAATTTACATAATACTATTTATATATAATACTTACATATTACATAAAACTTTATGATTCGTCCAGCAAATTTACACAATATTTATACAATAAATATCAGCTTTATTAGATAGAGATGGCGTAATATGTATATATAAGACTATTTATATATATATTAAATATTTATCATTAAACATATTTACTTATATTATTAACTTTAATATATATATTATAATACTTAGTATATATAATATATATATATAATAATATTTAATATAAGTACTTATATACTATGATATAACTTATATATTAATCTATTTTTAGTAATATAATACTTTTACATGAACTCTTACATGATAATAACTATTATACTAAATATAATTATATATAATCAATAATTTTATAATAATAGTATATACATAAACATTACATATACACTTTTACATTTACATGTTTTCATTTAAGCTTTAAATATGCTTTTCACATATCATGGATCAAAATTTATATATACTATTATACATCAAAGTTTATAAATTGATACTTCAATACATTAACTTATATCTAAAATTTAATACAATAATATTTTACATAGACAGTTATTGATTCTTATCAAGTGTTCATAATACAATAACCTTTTTAATTCATCTGCTTCTCTGATTAATTATATTTAAAACTATATATTATTAATATATAACTTTATATAAACTTTATATATAACTTTTTATAATTAAATATTTTTTTTGAACTGAAAATAACTTTACGGCAGATATACTGTAGATTTGATTATAGAATATTTTGATACGAATTTGTTTTGTATTATAACTTTATAATTTATATACGACATTATATATAAACTTTATTAAAAACTTTATAAATAACTTATAACTTGTTTCATCTTATACATTAATAATTATATATAACTTATTATATAATAACTATATATAATACTTTAAAAACTTGTAATTTAATAATAATTATCATATATGATTTAAAAATATTTAACTTATCTAATACTATTATATATAGTTTTATACACAAACTATTTATATAAATAAACTTTATTAATATAACTTTACTTAAATAAATATTATA
This sequence comes from Trachelipus rathkii, assembly GCA_015478945.1. Classification (NCBI taxonomy): domain Eukaryota; kingdom Metazoa; phylum Arthropoda; class Malacostraca; order Isopoda; family Trachelipodidae; genus Trachelipus; species Trachelipus rathkii. The sequence goes on along the minus strand of JABUQX010059502.1, from coordinate 2,129 downwards.
TATTAAAGTTTCTAAGTTTTTATTAGGGATTCTTTTTATATAAACTTATTTATATTAATTTGTTATATAAACTTTAAATTAAAATTTATTTTGACATTTTAGTATATTCCTTTATATCGTTATTAAAACTTTATTAAATTATTATAAAATTGTAATAAAACTTGTAAAAATCTTTATAATACGTAACTTTATATAATTTAATATATTTCTTACAAAATAAATATTATTATAATTTATATATATAGTTTTTAGTATATATATATTACATATATTTATGTAAACTTATATATCTTTATTTATATAAAACTATTTATAATTATACTAATGTAGATTAATATAACTTTAGATCTATTATTATTATAAACTATACAATTACTAGTCTTACATAAACTTTAACTAAACTTATACATTAAATTGTCAGATAATCTTATAAATAATTAATTAAATAATATTATCAATTAATTAAAATGTTATATAATTATTATATAACTATATATACTATTAATAAAGAGCTCTAGTATACTTTTAACAATTTCAGTGCTAATTAATTATGTAAACTTTATGGTTACATAATATCCAAAGCTTTATAAATATTAACTTTACTATATATATAATATATTAATCTTATTACATACTATATCTTTGAATTTGTTGCGAAGATTAAACAAGCTATAGTTTTACATCATTTATTAATAACTTTACAAACTTTACATATAATATATATAATAGTTTCTATTATCATATAAACTATATAATATATATATATATAATACATTAGTTAAATATTAATATACTTTAAGTATTTTTATATTAACTTATATATATAAAACTTTTGTAATTTAACAAAATCTAATTGGATTGATGGCTTCATTTTAGGTTGAATATACAATTATAATAATAACTTTATATTATTGGATAACTAAACTAATAATTTATATATTAAATATCATATATTATATAAATTTATATATAAATAAAAAGTAATATGATAATTAACATCAAACACATAATAAATTCCTAAAAATATTGTTATTAGTATGAATTATAAAACCTATTAATCTACATCTTAATATATACCTATATATATTAATAAAACATATAACATAATAACATACTAACTATCTAACATCACTATATCAATTATAACTACTTATATATAACTAACTAATAATACACTACATAAAATTATATATATAAAACTTAAACTATATACAGCACCTACCTCATAATAATCATAAAACCTTATAAATATTAATAAAATAATTTATATATATATAACTTTAAAATATAAAAATTATTAATAATTTAACTTTATATTAACTTTGCAAACTTATATGAAACTTAATATCTTATTTATATAAATACTTTTTTATAATTATATATAATATAATATAAACTTAATGAAATATATAAAAGTATATAATCCTAAATCTTAAAACTTTATAATAAATCAATCATATATTTATTATAACATTATAATCCATATATAACTATATATATAATAAAAACTATATACATAAAACTCTATGGCGCATTTATAATCACACTTTATAATAAATATAACTTATATATATATATAAAATACTCATTAACATAAAAACTAATATATATCAACATAACTTTACCATAAAACTTTGCTTAATTTACATAAACGTTTATATAAACTAATATTATATAATATAAAACTTACTAACAAAAAGCTATATATAACTTAATTTAGCATAAAACAGAATGGTAAACTATTTATATATAATATAATACATACTTATATTATAATAAATATTATTAGATAAACTTTTATAATATATATATATACATAAACTTTACAGAAACTTTATATTATATATATACTCCATATATATACTATATTATCTTTTACACTATAATCATAATACAAATAATACATACATCCACAAATACATAAAAACTTACATATCAAACTATATAAAACTTTACATAAACTCTAATATATATAACGTACATAATTTATGTGACTTTATTAATAAAACTTTATATAAACTTTATATATAAACTATAATATATAAACTTTTATTAAATTATAAACTTTACATAAATCTTTCATAAACTTACTAAACTTACAACATAATTAATACATATACTACTTCTCT
>JABUQX010059501.1:35000-40401 GCA_015478945.1 Trachelipus rathkii | reverse complement strand
TTGCGATCCACTACCTCCAAAGATCTTATTGAGCAAAGAACCATTATTCTTAGCGATGCACTTGAAAATAGCTTTAGGAATTGAAGACCCCCCCCCCAGTCACGTTAATGAGAAATGGGCCCCTTCTCATTCAAGCTACTATCCAGAATCAAAGTTCCATCTTGTCATCCTTAACGTCTCTCGAAAACATCCCTCTTATTCCCATTCCTGATGAAATAAGAAACACATCCAATGGCACTATTTATTCTTTAGAACAGAAAGATGAAGATATTTCTGTCATTTAAAGAAATCTCCAGCAGAAAAGATTTCCCGTTACAAACGTTTATAGATTTTCCCCAGTCGGGACTCGTCTGATACCATAAATCCTCGTTTACTGTTGACCTTTAGTACCCCTTATCCACCTTCAAAGGTGAAAATAGGGTTTACAAGCTACAGTGTTCGTACGTTTGTTCCCCGACCCAGAAGTTGCATTAAATGCCAACAGTTTGGTCATCCACAAAAATACTGTAGGGTACCTCATGGCATATCCATAGCCTGCAGAAAAGAATTTCACTTTCCCTGAAAAAACACACCACAATGCAAAAACTGTGGAGGACCCTACATTGCCTCTTCCATAAAATGCCCGTCCTACCTGTTTGAACAGGAGGTTTTGGAGATACGTACCATACAAAAATTGGTCAGGAGAGATGTCCTACACCAGCTCACAGACATATCCCACAAAACAAAGGCAATCTTATGCTTCAATTGCAGCAGCCCCCCTGTGTCCACAAGTTAATCCACCGACACAGCACCATTCCAGTAGAACTCTTCCCCTAAATTCTAACGAAACTCAAGCAGGTACTGCAACCTGCTCACCTGGATTGCCTACGCTACCGACTTCTCAAATAATCCAAAAGCAGCCCTTGATCCAATCTCTCTTTCAAATTGCTGTCAACAACCCTACTCCGAGTACAAGTTTTCAACCAACCAACAATGAAACTAAGTTGGTTCATCCAATACAAAGCTTGGAGAGCATTTACTGCCAAGATATTCTGCCCTATACCCTCCCGATGAGTTCATTAAAGTTACGTAAAAGGCCTGCATCCATGTCTCCTAATTTGTCCCCCACCGTTGCTCAATATCTTGAAAAAGATGTTTCTAAACACAAAGAAAAGATTAATCACCAAGCTAAAGATTACTCTAAAAAAAATAAAACATCCGAAGTTCTAAAGCAAAACTTACTGACCCCAGATGTAAGAAATGTAACTCAGATGAGACCTCGTCAAAAGTCTATTCCTGAGACATTAGCAGCTACTTCAATAGATTGTACCCAAAGAATCATAGCTCAGGTCTCTGATAGCTTGCGGGATTATTCCAACTCTTCTGAGTCCTCCTATAACTCTTCTTTCAAATTTCCTACATCAACACTCCCTAAAAGATTCTATGCCTTACCCTCTCTCTCTCTCTCTCTCTCTCTCTCTCTCTCTCTCTCTCTCTCTCTCTCTCTCTCTCTCTCTCTCTCTCTCTCTCTCTCATTCTTCTTGCGAGAGATATGAATGGAAACCGTTCAACGCAAACAGCGCAAGCGCTCCAAACTTTCTAAATCTGCTTGTGGCATGAAAGGGAACCCAGAAGTTCCCCATCTTAACCCAAATTGTCCAGTTTTTCAAAATCACACCTGATGGCTCACTGGTAAAGTCTCTAGCGTCAGACCTCCGTATCCCAACGGATCCCATATTGGACCCCAATATCGCAACTCCAACTACTTTACAAAAAAAGTGCCACTTTTCCTGTGTCACCTTCTTACACTGCCTCCATGGAAACATTTCCATATTCTCAACCCATTTCTGAATTTTCTTGTTTTGCAGATGCTGATATCGCTTCCTTTCCTAAACATGAGCATTTTGGTTGCTCTTCCAACGACCAAACAAGTCCCCACAATAGGATGGACTTGGTTAAACTGGACTAATTTCGCGCTCATGGCGAAGCCCCTCCACCAAATACCACTGAAAACTCCTCCCCAAAACGGGTCGTACAACTCAAATCTCTGTTATACGACTATTCCTTACCATCTGGATTTATTGTTCCTTCTCGTCGAAACCTCACGCCTCAGCCTTCCCTCCCCATCTGAATCCACTTCCAACATCACGCCTAGCCACATAGAGACAATTGTCTCAAAAAGACCATCCTCATAATATTTATAACAACATAGCATGGCCACCTTCCTTCAATAAAATTTCGTGGCTACTACTCTAATTTTCAAGAATCTGTTCAACTAATAAACATATTTACACCAAAGTGCATATGTTTGCAGGAACTTGGACTATGTCATCGCGACTTCTTCCAACCGTCGGAATATAAATCGCCACTAACCTCTGTAGAAAGAGGTGACAATGATAGGGGAGGTGAAGGAAAACTCATTCATAAATCTGTTCCCTATTCTACAGTCCCTCTACAAACTAGACTTTATACTGTGGCAGCACGAATTCATCTGTCGACCGACCTTACTGTCTGCTCGGTCTACCTGGCTCCGAGTATTGAGTTTACTAAGGTCGAAATAGCTGATCTTTTTAAGCAGCTCCCTACTCCGGTTGTTATACTAGGAGAATTCAACATTCGCCACCCCTCATGGGGTGACTCTGTCACCTCGTCTAAGTCTAAGATCCTTGTAGATCTTCTAACGTCCTTTTCCCTGGAATACCTTATCACAGGACTCCCTACATATAAACGTTTAGATACATACTCTTCCTCCTGTACTGATATTTCTTTTTGCTCCCATTCTCTTATAGATCGCTTTACCTGGTCCTGCTTTAATTATTTATACGGCAGTGATCATTACCCAATAGCCTTAAATGAACTTGCACCAAGTTCAATGTTAAAACCCAATTCCAGCTTTCGTTATGACCGAGAAGAGTGGGTTCCTTTATATCAGGCCACAGCTATACCCCTTTCTCCCTTCAATAAGTGGTTTCCGACTATTGATGATGCCTTTAACTTCTTCCAGCAAGTTATCATCACAGCAACGGAAGCTTGCATTCCACGACATTCCGCAGGTAGGCGTTCGGCAACCCCTTGGTGGTCCCAAGAGTGAAGAAAAAACTTTACAGGCAATATAAAAGGACCTGCACCACCCCAAACATGATTATTTTTAAAGCAGCTGAGACGAGATCTCGTCAAATTAATCATCAAACACGTAAACAATACGTTCGAACTTATACTTCGACTGTCAACTCCACAACTCCTTTTTCTTCAGTGTGGAAAGTTGCACAGAAAATATCTCGCCGCTCCAACAAGTTTTCACCCACAGTCCTCCATTTTGGGCCTGATATAAAAGATACGATCTCACCTCCTATAGCTGTTGCATATGCATTAGGTTATAGTTTTGCAAGACACTCGAGCTCTTTCTGCTATCTTGAAGCCTTTCAAAAATTAAGAATTAAAGCGAAAGGGGAAGATCATATCTATAACCGCCTTTTTACACTTCCAGAGTATCAAACTTCACTGGCGAACAACAAAGAAGGTGTCCTTGGCCCAGACTTAATTTCGTATATAATGCTCCGTCATATTCACCCTTCTGCATCAGCGTTCTTGCTGGATCTATATACAGAATCTGGATTGAATCCTCTTTTCCATCTATTTGAACTACGCCTTTTGTAATCCCTATTCCCAAACTTGGGAAAGATCCGAAGTTGTCAGACAAACAAGCACCAATTTCACTGACCTGTCATACTTGTAAATTAATAAAGAAAATGGCTTCAGGCCACCTTCTTCCTGTCCTGCAGAGTCGTCATGGGTTTTCAAACTTCCAGTTTGGTTTTTGCAAAAATCGTTCTAGCGCGGATTCCTATTTAAAACTGGATCATGACATCCGGGAGGCCTTTTCAACTGGTGGGATGGTTCTTGGTGTCTTTTTTGATCTTGAAAAAGCTTGAAACAACGTAGAGAACTCAGGTTCTCCTTAAACTAAACTCGATCTGTTTCCGAGGACAGCTCCCTCTCTTTATTAAATACCTTCTGTCAAACAGATCCATCCAAGTTCGGTGCTCCTCTGTTTTATGATGCCATATTACTTTGAATGAAGGCGTTCCTCAGGGGAGTGTTCTAAGTGTCTTATTATTTGCTCTTGGATTCAATGACATCGTTACTTCTATCCCAGCGACGGTCAATTTTTCTCTCTCTGTTCATGACCTGGCTCTATATATTACCAGTGCCAGGCTGCCATTTCTTGAACGGTAACTTCAACTAGTTATTGAAAATATTTCACAATGGGGTAATTCCCATGGCTTGCATTTCTTACCCACCAAAACCTCACCAGTACTATTTAGGTAAAAAAGGGAGTTGAAGAACCTGCCACTTTTCTCCCGCTAACCTAACCTTATATGGTTCGCCCATTCCTGTAACTTTGCAAGTCAAAATTCTATGCCTCATTCTAGATGATGACCTAACACACGCACCGCACATTAAACTCTTGAAAACAACTTTCATCGCCTGCTTGACCTATTACGTCATCTTGACTCAAAATCTTAGTGTGCTGATCGCAAGTCTCTTTTACTTCTCCGCAAAGCTCTAATCCGATAGAAGTTGAGCTATGGCTGCGCTGTATATGGTCAAGCCTCCTCACCTCTACTACACTTGTTAAATCTCATCCAAAACGAGGCGATCCGTATCTCCACTGAATCCTTCCTATCGTCCCCCCATGTAAGCCTTGAATTCGAATCCGATGCGATGCCACTCTCTCTTTAGAGAGAATACATCATGTGCACAAGTTATCTTCGCCTTCGAACCCCAATACCAACTGCTCTAACACCGATTCTGTGATAGATACCTTAGAATCCTCCTTACTGGCCATTTGTAAACAGTTTATAACATCCTTAACTTCCTCAACATCCATTTGCAAAAGGTGTTCCCGTTCTCTTATGACGAAGGGTATACATCTTGGCTATTTCCTGCTTACACCATTTGCCTGGTCCTGACCTTTTCTCACTAAATTTAGCCACCCTGCTGCCTTGTTAAGGGCATCATTCCTGTCTCATTCTGCAGTTCATGGTGAATTTACTCCAGTGTCTACTGACGGCTCTAAAACAGGGGATAGTGTGAGTGCGTCTGCTGTCTTTCGTGACCGCAGTCTCTCCCATATCCTGCACCCTCATACATCAATTTTTACGGCAGAATTAGTGACTATAATGATTGCCCTTTCTCGAATTCTATTCCTTAACCAAGACATCTCTTATGTCATTTATTCAGATTCGCTCAGCACCCTCCAGACGCTTAAAGCCCCCTATTCTAAAAACACAATGGTATCCGCTGTACAACAATTTCCTCGGCAGCTCCACTCTCGTAAGAAACAAATCATACTATGTTGGACCCCCTCTCACGTAGGGGAAACTGGCGACGAAATCCCCGATAGAGAGGAAAAAATGGT